>VZTF01000980.1:3051552-3082642 GCA_013397755.1 Cnemophilus loriae | reverse complement strand
GAAAAGAAAAAAAAAAAAAAGGGAAAGAAAAAGGAAGAAGAAAGCAAGCCGCCCGCCGCCTGTTTCCAATCAGCGCGGTACAAGTTTATGTGAGCGTGCCCCGCGGGCACCGAGCGTGCTCGGACTGCTCGGGAGAATTAAAGATGGGCGAAACGCTTCCCTCTCCTGAGCGGCGGGGGCTGCCGAGGAGCGCGGCTCCTCCCCGGCCGGCGGGGGAGCGGAGGGAAGGCACGGAAAGGGAAGGGGCAGCACCGCCCGGTGCCCGCAGGCAGCGCCCGGTGCGCGGGGGGGCGCGGTGCGGCTGGTGGCTCCGGCAATTGTTGTTCCCGGTCACGAGCCCGGAGGAAAGGCTGCGCCTGGAACGCAACTTTCCAGCTTCAGCTGCCCCCGAGCGCCGGGGGCAGCCGGGGGCCGTGGAAGGGGGCTGGGCGCTGCGGGCGTGGGGAGTGGGGAAACTCCGGGGTGACCTGGGGAAGTTGGTTTCTTGCACACGTAGAGTCCGGCGGGGGAAAAAAAAAAAGAAAGAAAAGAAAAAGAAAAGTGTCAGTTTAATAGTTGCGGGTGGGGTTCAGCAGCGGCCGCGGAAAGATGCTCGGCCCGCGGAAGGATGCAGGCCCCGCGGGTCGAAGGCACTTGGCGAAACTTCCCTTTGCCTATTCAAAATGACTGCGGTGATACTGGTGTATTAATTGCGCCCGAAGCACAACACAAAATGTTCTAGCACACGCTAGAGGTCCCTCTCAGAGCTGTCAGACGTTAGGGTGTTTTCAGGTTGGGTTGTTCTTCATTATTTATTTTTCCCCGCTTTAACTGTTTGAACAAAACCGGCTGTCCCTTCAAACGCCACCGCAGTGTGCGTTGTTCAAATAAGGGTGAAGAACGATTTGCGACTTTTTTGTTTGTGCTCTGATTGTTTGGGCATCAGTTAATAAACTGTGCTCTTGAAAAAACGAACGTAAATGGTATTAATTTCATGCAGTGAATTATGAGTTTTGTTTGAAATAGCCTCCCCGTTTGTTGTTGAGGCCAATTCCAAATTTTTTACTCGGTTTTCTGATGTGAATCCTGCCATGGAAGCAAACAGTGTAAAACTTGAATAAGAATACCAGGCTATGGCTTGTGGTTTTTAAAAAAGAAACATGCAAACAAGCAAAAAGCCAAGTATTAAGATTATAAAGAGTCAATAAAGATGATGGAGGTGACTAAAAATGACTGATCCCCAGAAATTTCCATATCCAGACCCTTTTAGAGAACTAATTAGTCCCCCCAACCTTCATGTATTACAACATTATTATCACCATTTTACGGATGGAGAAACTGAGAAATAAAAAGAAGGTCACTGACTTGCCTGAAGCCATATAGCAAATAAAAGATAGATCTGGAATCAGCTAGGACAGATTTAGATCTCTTGCTGATTTGCACTGCTGTAACCATTGATTTCAGTGGAATTCTTCTGGATTTAAGTCAAGCTTGGACCTTGCGTGTTGCTCTGTCCCTTAGAAACACTGACTTAATGTAAATTCCATTTTGACCATGAGTGTATTAGATGCAAGATTTTAGGGGGAGTATTTGGTGTACATCTACTTTTTGAAAGACAAATTACTGTGAAACTTTAGGGCTCAGTTGGCTTTTGATTATTCTTATTTTTTTTCCCCATTACAGTTTCATTCGTCACCTCAGTATAGTTCCCTAGTTTGGTTTGGGTATTGGATTTTTTTAAATGAACTATTTCCTCATGTCTAGTGCAGTTTTTGTTACTGGATTCCGAGAAGCATTTCTTGCTAGATGTCTCTGAATGAAACCTTCAGTTTTATGTTGGAACACCCTAAGAACAAATGATTTTGCATGAGGAAAACTTCCATTCATTGCAGATCTCACTCAGGCAGAAATGAAAAATTGCGTGAACATCGAATGCAAAAACAGCCAGGCTTTCCCCTGCATAGTGGAAAGGCTGCATGCAGAAGACTTGCTCACATAGGCTCTCTATTGGATTATGGTAAGTTTATGTATGGAGAAAATGCGATGTGAAGGGAAATATTCACTGATCATAACAAATGTTTGTACATTATTCAAAGGGGGGGTCTCTCACAATTAACAAAATACCAAATCTGCCAGTCACAGTCAGAAAGCATTTCACATGAGCCCAGCTGGGAAGGAATGATAATTTCTGCTTTCTGTATTCCAGCTACTTTAGAAATATTTTCAGGATACCATAAAGCAGACACAGATGTACAGATTGTGGTTGTGGTGCTTTACTCTTCATTTATTAATGTGTGCTGGTATATACAAACTGCCACCACTAAAGCACAATATAAAGTTCCTGCTTTCATGTCATCAGATGAATTTAGTAAGATGCTGATACTTCAGGGAGCTGACAGTCCCCAGTGCTGCTGACATCCCTGCAGTGAGGGTCTGACGTGACATCCTCATGTGTGGGGAAGCAGGCTTAGAACATGGGTGTAACTAAGACTATTTTGCCCCCTCCTCCCCTCCAATCTGAGTTTATATGTCTGAAATAGAAAGCATTTAGTTGGGAATCAGCTCCACAGAGTGCATGTAGTTTGTTTAAGATCTTGTACTGGCTACCTGGCTGAGCAGAGTTTTAAATGCCAGAGCTTTAGCCTCTTTTCTCATGTTCTGTGCAGTAAACTACTGTGCCTCACTTGCAGTACGTGTTCAACTCTTCTCTTGTACCGGAGGAAAAATAATGTTGATCAGAAGCAAATTTTAGCAGAGATGCCTACTGTTACTTATTTTGGATCCTGTTACGCTGTTTCAGCGGAGCCAAGTTGGATCTCCTTCCAGGAAATAAATTTAGTTAGTTGTTGGTTTTTTTCTGACAGAAACATAATTCTTACTCTAAATGGAATATTTTCTGTTGGTCTGTGTTGCATTTACGTTTTCTTTTTACAGCCTGGGTAAAATTCATCTCTGGTATAGTGCCATTGACTTCTGTGTTGTTTCATAAAGCATTAATTCGTTTTCCTGTGTTAAAAACAGATTTCTGTTGTCTCACATTCCACGGAATACTTTTTTTCTTTTAAGAAAGAAGTTTGATTTTAGAAGGAGACAAATGTAAAATGTACATCTTCATTTTTATTTTGCCCACCTTTACTACTTGTGCAGGCAGAGATTTCTTCTTTCTCTACTTCTTTGGTAAATTAAGTTGAATATGTATGTTTAGAGAATGTCTATAGGCAGGAGAAGGGAGTAGCTACTATCTTCCTAGCTGATAACACCTTCAAAAAAAACCTTGACGTGAAAGCCATTAGCACATTCCATATTGATGATGTATGCTGTAGCTTTAATAATCTTGGGTTCTCTAATGTGTATTTTAATCATGCTTTTAATCCAGAAGTCAAATGAACAACGTCCCATATCCAAATGAGCCAAAGGTGATGCTGTGGAAAGTTCAGTTGTAATCCCGTGTTTATGAAGTGAATGGCTCACCTGATAACCTTTTCCTGATAGCTCCTCATCCGGCTGCCTACCCCCACTGGCGATGGAAGTTACGGTCTGATGTGGTTGGCGGGTTTGTGCAGACGCGGCTTTGCAGGTGGTTTGTACGCAGCCGAAGTCTACGGGTGAGGGATGCAAAGCTTAGGAGTGCTTGCTGGGGCAAAGGACAGCTCATCCTGACAAATTATTTAGTGGCTTTTACTCGACTGGTCTTCCTTGCCCAGTGCACTCGTGGATAAGGAACAGCCTTTAAAAAAAACCCCAAAACTAAAAAACCACCACTGAACAGGAGGGTTGCTCGAAGATGATAGGAAAAGGAGTTCTGTCTCACACAGGTTAATGGCTCTTTCTGCTTTTCATTCTCATACAAGACCTTTACAGCTATGGGTGTTCCCTCTCAGCCAGCATTTATGACTCAGTTCCGTCTCAAACTTCAGGGTCAGTATAGGCATCTATGGGTTTTCTCTTATCTTCCCTGGCATAATTCAGGATGATTTGCAGGACAGCCAACATGCAGGGCTGTAACTGGTAGTACAGAGGCTCAGGCTTGAGCACCCCACTTCTGGCTCTGTGATTCTGGTTGCCTCTATCTAACAGGCTGCTGGTGTGGGAACAAAACTGTCTCCTACTGCTGTACTAGGCTTTGTCAGACCTCACCTGTTGACTTTTAGTTTTCACAGATGAACTCTGAAACAAACCACATCGTGATTTGGTCAGGCAGAAATGATGGGAGGTTGTCTCAGGCAAAGTATCTCCAGCAGACATGAGGAAATGTTAATATTTCCGCGTAAGTCACGGGTGATACTTAATCTAAAGCACAGCGTGCATCTCCAAGCGTTCATCTTTGAGGAAGGTGAGCTTAAGCTGGAAGCACAGCTAGAAGGATGACTGGGGAATGGACAGTCTGTCTTTTGAAAGGGGATTAGAAGAGGCTTGAGTGTCCTTTTTAGCAATGTGTAGTCTGCAAAGTGATATGAAAATTCCCTGTGAAGTCACACAGGTAATGAATCCCAGAGAGAAGAGAAGTAGCTATTCAAGATAAATGACAATAAACATGGATATAAACTGGGCCTGTTTAGGCAGTAGTTTCCCAGAGCACTTTCTGATACATCATCTAGAAGATGCAGCATTGAAAGTGAGACCTTAAATTTGGTAATGCTCTGTTTTGTGCATGCCTTTAAAACCTGGGCTACTTGGAGAATATTTCCAAAATGGTACCTCAGTGACCTTAGTTGTGACCAATAGGCTATGATTGACTAAGTTTTTTCGTCAACATTTCTGTCAGTGAACAAAAGGTTTAGCTTTTTTAAAAGAATATACACATTTATATGTGTGTATATGTGTGTATATATATATATATATGTCAAAAATCAATTTCCATACCTGAAAACCACTATTTATTTTTAATGTTCCTTAGATGGAAATTTCAAAAAGACCAACTGACAGAAAAACATTTAAAAACCCCGAATTTTTCACAGAAAAAAAAAATCAATATCTGTTTTTATAGTCAGTGAAAAGTTTGAATAAGTTTTGTCAGTGACAGGAATTTCTGATTTGCTCTTCACATAGGATACGTAGTTTATTTTTGTTCCAGCTGCAAAACTATTTATTTCTCTTTCTATAGTTCTTCATTTTTTCCAAGTTAGACCTTTAATGCTTACAGTTTTCCAATGATTTATTTAGTGGAATTCACTTTATTTTCAACACATTCTGTAAGAAGGAGAGGGGAGATTTAGTAAAAAAACATGAGCAAAAAGCCCTTTTCTCTTTTCCTCACTTTCTTACAAACACAACTTAAAAACATCCTCTCGGTCATCCAGTCACCCCATCGACTTTCAGCACGCCAATTTGCTTGTATGCCCAGTCTGTAAGTCCTGGTGGGCAGGAGCATCTCCCCTGCTGCGGCAGAGCACTGCGGGTGTTCAACAAGTAATTAATATAATATCTGCTGCTATCAGTGTTACCTGGAGAACAGGGAGGGGAGAGGAGAGGAGCGGGAGACGTTGAGTATAACTCCGAATAACTGTTGGAAACCAAAGTATCCAGGGGCTGCCAAAGTAGCTGAAAGTTTACTTCCTAGGAGCACTTTGCCTTAAAACAGCTTTATTTCCCTCTGTGAGCTGAACTTGGCGGCGGCACTAGATGGAAGAGATGCGTGTCGCAGCTTACAAAGGGAGTACAGGTCCATCAGCATGGTCACAGAGCTGTCAAGGGAAGGAGGCAGGAGCACCCCGTTCGCCAGGATCTAGAGAATGGAATGAAATGGGGGTCTCTAGCTAAAACATCGCTGCGGGTCTCCCCAAGATGCACTGCTTTCTAAACAAGGCAAGACCCACCTAGAGATTTAGTTAAGTTGTGCTAAGAGAGATTGATGGGCCATCCATTCAGCACAGAGGACCAGTGCTGAATAATTCACAGATCGTTATCATTTCTGTAGCCCATTATGTACCCATTACACCAAATCTTTTCTAAACACCGGAGAGGGATAATCCATGCGCTAAGGACCTCTCACACAAGGTAAACAGACATTCCTGGCTTGCCAGGAACAGGCAGGTTTGACACCATTTATCTATAGCAGCCTGTTCTGCTCTAAGTGGTGTGGCAGGAACGGGGTTTAACAGGCTTAACATCTATATGGGAGAGGGCCTGTGGTGATGTCAGGGCAGCTGTCCCAGCTGGTGGCTGTAGCTGAAGGCATGAAAATCATTCCAGGAGAAAATGAGAAAAGGGCTGACTAGATGGGCAGAGGACAATTTACACCCTGATTATCAAAGGGGGCTCACCGATGCAAGGAAGTTAGAGAGAGCCTTGAAGACTGGTGAAAGTCCAACGGAGGAATTCGAACAGAGTCAAAAGGGAGAGCTGGGCAGGTAGGGCTCCATTCTGTGTGGACAAACGAAAGGTTAGTGGGTTTATTCTAGACATTCAGGAGATCCAGATGGAATCTCACATGGATCTGCAGCTTGGCTCTGGAGAAAGGGGAAAGAAGCGGTGGAGTTCAAGGTGGCTGCAGATGTGAGCTGAGAGACAAAATGGGAAAGTGCAACCTTCCATATCCTCCAGCTTTTCCTTACAGTGGCCTCTGTGGTGCAAAAATAGCTTGGGATTCCTGGAGGCAAAATGAGGACGTGATTTTTGCTATTAGCAGAAAACTGAATTTCTAAGGCTGTTAAATGCTCTTTCAAGGAAGACACTTCCTGAGAAACCAGTAGGCAGGAGTGTTCCAATTTGGGAAGAACTCTGGTCGGGAATAAAACAGTTAGCTCTTTCTCAGGGAGAGAGGTGGTTCTTTCAGGGAAAACTGTGGCTTTGAAAAAGCATTTTCTTCAAGTCAAAAATCTGTATTTATTACTGGCTGCATACAGTCTTTCCCTTTTTCCTTAGTCTTCTTCAAGTATTTGCATCGATGTCCTGCAACTGAGAGTTCCACAGGTTGCTGAGAGATAAGCTGTAGAGCGATATCCTTGTTCATTTATAAGATAATGCCTTTTTAAATTCCATTAGGTGCCCTCTTGCTTTATGAAGGGCATCTGATTTCTCCTTCACACCATTCATTATTTTATATACCTCAATTCTATCATCTTTTACTGTTTTCCTTTCTAAATGAAATAGTTCTGGTTTTAATCTTTTTTGTTTAGAAATACCCCCACATGTCTCTAATCTTTTTTGTTGCCTTTGGCTATCTAGTGTAGCTATCTATCACTCCCATCTTGCTTCTCACTGGATCTTTTAAAGCTAGTTCCAAAGTCATCAGCGTGAAAGAGACTGAAGTATGGTCTTGTGGTTAAAGTATATCACCAGGACTCCAAAATTCTTCTTCCAGATCTCCTGCCCTTTGACCTTGGGCTAATCACTTGGCTGCAGAGTTTCACAGTTTCCCTTTTAGTTCCAGAAAATATAATGGGAAAATCTCAAGCAAAATATGTTAAGTGTTTCTCCATGTCTGGATGGAAATTATTCTAGATGCATAGCCATATTAAATGTAGCAGTTTTGATTGTTTTTCCACACGGCAGCTGCGTGTGTGTTGAAATTTGTAACTTCTCCCTAGTTCTTTGATTGTATGGTGCTTGACTATTTCCTATTTGTTACACTCCTCTGATATTAAGTTCCAAATATATTCAGTTAAGTAATTTCTTTTTGTTATTTTATGGTGAGCTTTGTATGGAAAGTATGAGTTACTGACAATTTGGGCCAAACAGACATATGACTTTCATGTATCCTTGGGGACTTGGAAAGTCAGCACAGGCCTGATGAAAGTGAAAAACAGGATCAAATTCTGACTTTTTACATGTAGGACACAGCCCGTTCCTGGGAGACACTAGGTACCCTTTACTCCCACTCATACTTTCCACATGTGGGATCAAAACTAGGGTATTGCTGGCTTGTCTCCAGCCTACACAAACTAATTATCCACAACCTGTCAAGACTCTTACAAGGAGCATAAGACTCGCCCATCTGGTTCCCTCCTCTGACGTTTCCAGCAAGGCCTGGCTGTTATATATTTCTAGCACCTCTATCACTCTCCAAAAGCCCACGTCAGGTCTGGGGCACCTTACTGCATGGGTGTGTCATTTGGTGCCTCATTTCTGGCACACAGGTGCCGGGAGCACTCTGGCTGGGTGTACATTGCTGTCACAGCCCCACACTCCAAGGAATCTCCCAAGCGCACACCTTCCCAAGTGTCATTGCCTGCTGCAAAAAGGTTATGTGTCAAGCAGTGGGAGAAGAGATCTATGAGGTGTCTGAACTATAAAACCTTCCTTTTTAAAGCTTCTTGTGCCACAAAAGATGCTGGAAAAATATGCTTTGATAGGATGCTACTCCAGCAGAATGGCCAAAGGAAGCTGCTTAGATATTTGTAGCATAAAACTAAGGAAAACTACGTTGTTCTTTAAACTGCAATTTTTTTTCTGCTTGTTATCCCCCTAGCCCCGTAGCTCCTTTTTCTTTTTCTTTTTTGCCTTGATGTCCCTCTTTCCCTTTGAAAGATAGTCAGCTCCTGCTTTCATGAATCCCCCAGACAGCACTGTCTGCTTCTTCCGCTGGAGCTCAAACCTCTGTACATATTCCTGTGCAAGCCCCAGGAAATCTGGTGCTCTTCTGGTCTCTGCGAAAAGGGGCCAGTCCTGGAAGACTCTCCTGATAACCCCAGTCAGGTCAATAGGCTTGTTTCTGTGATTAAGGATAACACATAAGGATGCTCAGGGGTGTTGAGACATCAAGAATCTTCATAGCTTTAAAAAAGAAAAAGGGTGGTTTGGATTTCGGTGGGGTTTGGAGTGCTTTGTTTCCCTTATGTCTTATAGCTGGCATTTTGTCATAGCCTTCTGCTCACTAGCATTCCCCTGACACATGAACATGCTGCAAAAAAATTTTCCTGTGAGAAATCAGTGGGCTTCATTAGATTTTCAAAGTTTAGAGCTGTGATCCTCTTTGCCCCTCTCCATGGGCGGCTGGCCCTGCCGGATTCTGATTGCTTATGTGAACATTTGATAAGTCTCACTGTGGACTACATTTGCTCTTTCACCCAAGCAGTCATCACACACATTTTCCTAACACTTTAAAATTATGCCTGCCAAACATTTTCTGATGTAAAGTTAAAAGCCATCTATTACTGAAGTGATTTTTTAGCCCTTGTGGGCATGTTTTTCTTTCTTTTTTTTTTCTTTGTGTAGTTCAGATAGTTTCAAGCTCTTTTAAACAGGCTGCCAAGGGTCAGTTTAAAAAAAAAAAAATTGTTCTTTCATTTTCTCCTAAAAAGTATGGTGATGCTATTATTTTCTTTTATGCAACTCCTTTCAAAGCTGAATTCAAGTGAATGTAATGTTGTCTTACTGCCATGGCCACAGAGAACTTAATATAAGGCTGGAGATTGCTGCTTCTTCTCTGTAAAGGTGTCACTCCTGCACTTACATCAGGAAGGAGACTTTTCCCATCGACTTCAGTTAGCCGCAGCCAAACGGGCCCCACGCCGCTGTGCTGAAGTCGATGACACTCTTTCTGAAGTGGCCTCCACTGTATGTGATGGCACTTATGCCCTGCTGTGCTCCTGAGACACCCAAACTGGCAATGTGGCTTGAAGGGTGCACAGCTCCCACCCGGCTGCCATGCTGACTCGCAGGGAAGGGAACTGGGATGGGACTGGATCAGGCATCCAGACTTGAAACACTCCCAGGTCCCCCGCTCTAAGCTGGATCTGTGTGGGTTTGGTTGCATCTTTGCAGTCCAGTGATCTGCTGTCATTCATAGCCAGGCTCTATATGCAAACCATTTGTTCATATTCAGAGCTTTGCCTGACCCTTCATTAATTTTCACTTCCTGCACAGATCACATTCCTCCTGTCAGTGTGTGAGCAGAAGGCAAGATGTCACTTCTTTCCTCCCTGATCCTCTCTTTCCTCCCCTTCTCAGTGCTCTGGGCATTTTCCTTTAAATGCCTCTATTTTTCCTCTGGGTTCCAGAGCTGTGCATGGCTTTTGGAACTGATTAAAGCAGTTTGTCCTACCATTGCAGAGAGATGCTAAAACAAAGCATGTGTGGCTCTTGGTCTTAAACCAGGATTTTTCTTACTCTTTTTCCCAGTTTCTCGTTTAGCAAACATGGTTAAACAGGATCATGGTGTAAAAAAATCCAAAGCAACTCTTACCTTTCTAGAGAGCAGCAGGCTGATAACACACCCAGCTTTTTTCCAAAACCCTGCTAGTGCCCATGAACTTACTGAAGCCTGCTCCAGCATCAAATGGTCTGACCAATCTGAATTTATCATTTCCCTTCAAAGCGCCTTGGCAGGACCTTTATTTGCAATTGCATTTGCTGCTTGTTTGTGTCACAACTGCACTTCATGCAGTTTCTAGAAGTGTCAAGACTGGGGTCTGGGCCAGTCCTAAATAAAGAAGCTAATACACAAATACACCCCCTCCCACCACCCTGGTGAAACACAAGAAATACAAAACATCATATAAAGCCTCCCAGGGAACAGACAGAAGCCTAATAACAATATAACATTTAAACTGCACGAGAATTAAAATATAATCCTTTAAATTTCTTGCATTTGGAGGGAGGGGAGGGTTGGAAAGAAGTGCAGAGAATGAGTCAGAAGTGAAGGCATTACAATCTTTACCCTCAACGTGGAACTACTTAAGCATACCATAATTGCATCACAGAAGGTATGCATACCCCGAAACCAAAAAGGAAGCAGGAAGGCAAGAAAAAACAAACACAGTATGATGAACCAAACAGGTAACCTTCAGGAAAAGGAAATCTAGCCCTGGCTAACCCAAAAGACAGGAACGTAAACTGGCTAGGGAAAATGGAAGATGGGAGACAAGAGGACAGAGAGGATATTTCAAATGCAAAGAGACACATTTCTACAAACAAACGAGAAATTTAAATATCTGAAAGAGAATTACTGAATTTGCTGGATCAAAGGGGCAGTTAAAAATGACAAGATACAATTATAGAGACTACATTCTATCCTCCCATCAGTCTTTACCAATTGAAAACACAGTCACTCTCTACATATTCTATTTAATTACTGTAGATGGGTGCCTGTCAAACACTGAGGTATCAGAAGAGAAACTGCAGGATTGACATGCTAAAGTAACAAACCTCCCAGAGCAGATGGCATCAATCAAGACTGATAGCTGTTAACAAAATCATGCAAGTTTCCCTTAAAAAATAGGCTATTCTGCTATACCAAAGCAATGGAACATTGCATGTATTTTACCTTAAAATCAAGATCATCTCAACCAGATGAAAAAGAAGAAAATGTTGAAATAGAAGTTAGCAAATTACAAAATCTGCTTAATGCTAAGCATGGTTGATCCAGTAACAGTGAAATATGCCTTTTATAACTTCCTAAAAAATCTTGATGATCTCAATGAAGGCATGGAATATGCAGAACCATTTAATATAAATTTTTAAGGAAATTTCAGAAAGTCTTTGATAATTTATCTCAGAAGATGTTGTTAAGAAAATCTAGTAATCATGAAGTGAGATGCGAAATTCTGCCCTAGATCTGCTTTACAAAAGAAAGCAAATGTTGCAGGAATGAAAAATGAAAGGTTGGCAAGGAAGGCAATAGAATCCTCTGATGAATTATCAGAACAATAAGTTGGGACACATAAACGTAACAACATTGGGAAAATTATCTGGCCCCTTGGTCACCCGGGGCGAGGTGACTCTGAAAAACTTGGGGACCCAAATAAACTGACATGAAGAGGAAGATGACATTAATTTTATTGCTTTGCCAACACGGAAAGTACCAAATATGAGAGGAAATATTTCGTGTCCTCTGAAAACATTCTCAGGTTATGAAAAACCTCTTAAACCCTCTTATTTTCTTTGTCATGTAAGAGCAGAGCAGAGCAGCAGTGGAAGGGGCAGACTGTGGTGCTCGGTCACCTGAAGGCAGAGCTGCAGAGGCTTCAGGCAGCACCAGAACCTGGAGGGCAATGAGGGGTGGCTCCCCTAACGCAGCCAGGCTCCTCACCCTCTGCTAGGGTACTGCCAGTTCACACAAGTGAACTGGTCTGGTCACCATATTGAACAAGAGTTAAACGCAAAATGGACCCAAAATGCACCAAGAGAGCTGGTTTGGTAAGAGAGGAGACTGAGCATATAATAAAAGTAAATAATATAATGAATACAGTTGGGAAAATAAATTGTATCTTTCATTTTACTCTTCCACAATATTAGGATTTTTTTTGTGTAGCAGTGTTAGTTTGTAACAAAGAAACCAGTGTTGTTCCTGGAAGACTCAGCTTTTCTAGAATCTTGCCTAGAACTGGCTGCAGCATCACTCCTGCCTATTTCCATGTTTATTTCCCTGCCTTTGCGTACTGAACCAGCCAGGGTAATGACCTCACAAAGATCAGAAATGCAGAAGGAAACATAAAGCCAGAAAGTCTAAAGCTGATAAGAGGAATTATATTTTGATGTTAAATGGAAACTCCCTGGTGCAGGATGAACTAGATGACTTTTAATGTTCCCTTCCAACCCAAACTATTCTATGATTTGAAGATTCTATAACTGACAGCAAATGTCATTCAGCTCAGCATGGGCTGGCACAGTGAGGTTCACCCAGGTTTGGTCCTTGGGAGAGAGACAGAAGACTGTACAAAAATGGGACTTAGTGTCTTACAACAAAGCTGTGATCCATTTTTAAGGAGAAATTCACTGGATCCTTCATATTTTTTTTCCATAAAAATTACTAAATTTTGTAATCCAAAGGTTCCTTTCACTGTGCCTGTGCATTTTCCTTCCCTTACTCCTGCAGTGATCATATTCTGCTGCAAAAAGAGTTCAGTTTGTTATTAGTTATTTGAAATTTTGTCAGTCCTGGAGTGGGCAAGAAAGAAATGGAGAGATGCTTGAATACAGAGAAATCCTGGTTTATAGAAATGAATAGGATATGATTAAAGCAGTGAATAAGTTCCTTTCATCTCACACCAAATATAGTATTTGTGGGATGTCAGAATTATGAATTTCTTGTGAATGACTGGAGTTCAAAATACTCCTATCTGTAATTTTGCAGCTAGTGGCACTTCAGGGTCCAGGAGTCACCAGAGGAAATTACAGAGAGGGAAATAATTTAGAGAAGAAACTTGAAGTTTATTATGACACAAATCACAGTAGAGAAACGGAAGATGAATTTTGTTCCAACATACAGTACATGCTTTAGTCTGCAAGCTAAGAAATAATCATATGAAACCTCTCTGCCTAACCTGATCTACAAATAAAATCCGTTTAATTCCTCCACCTTTCCCTGGCGGTAAAGAGTAACATTACAGGTAAAATGGTAGATATCTTCAGGGTGATATTATCAACACTGAATTTTTTTGTTACTTATCTAAAACAAAAAAAAAAGGGGGGGGAGGTTGCATTTTGTTCTTCTTAATCAGTGTCCCCAGTGTATGCTTCTGTTCTTCTCTAACAGAGTCTTTTAGAAGAAACTGCATTTGAAAGCCCAGGACTGATCATCTGAGGTGCAAAATTGCTAAACTCAGAGAGTGCCGAGATTCCAGGCTTGAGAGGTCACCAGGAAATACAAAGCATTCAGTATCCAGTGAACTTCCCACAAACTGTATTACAGACACTCCTAGGCTAACACCTCTTGCTGTGTGTACACAAGAAGGGGAAGGAGGAAAGAGAAAAGCCACATCACACATTTTTCTGTTCACAAGGACAGACTGTGTAATCTCCATAGCTCGGTGCACATCTTTAAATATAATCTGGGTATTAATGAATTTGGCATTCATGTCTGCCTGTCACAAAATAGCAATTTGCAGGCTGTTCCGAGCATCCCTCCCTGTGCCAGGGTTTCATGGAGTTGGTCAGAACCTCACAGGATTAGACACGCTGGACAGAAATGACCATATTTAGCTATGCATAGGGAGTTGCCCTGTTTCCTTGATTATCCAGTACATTTGCAAAGAGATGTTCTGCTGAAGGCATTATTAAGTGCTATCGATAACTTCTTCAATCCATAAACTGATCACGGAGCAGGATAAAACTGATTGCTAAATAGAAAGCACAACTACATGCCAGTAGACTGGCAAACAAAACAGCAGGAGTCACTGTCCTAAGGCTAAGAAATGAATACCAAGGTCTGTCCAGAAGTTAAAACAGAGCAGGTGGAACATTCCCTAGTCCCTCATGGGGAAGGAAATGATTGCTTGGTGCACCATGCATTTGTGAATGTTGGGAAGATTATGAGCAGGCAGTTAAACAAGGAAAAGTACTTCTGTGCTCTGTTCTGAGTGAAATGAGAGAAATGAGTTCCCAAAAGATGCAGAGAGTAAGCCATAGAAGTTGTGGATTTGTTTCCACTGTGCTGTGATCCTCTCTTATGCTATGAGCAGATGACAGCAAAGGTATATTTAAAAGAATGATTATTCAAATAGAATAACCACAAATTAATATAATGGTAGTAATGATACTGGCCACCTATCCCGTTGCATTTTTTTATCAGTAGATTTCAAAATTTATAAAACAGAGGTGTTTTACTTTGGCTGCATTTTCCAGAGAGGGAAACTGCTGCACAAAAGATGGAGTGACCTATCCAGATTCAGCCAGGAGGCAATTGGCTGAGTCAGGAATAGAAACCAGAGTGCCAGCCCAATGAGGAAAGCATCCTAAAACAAATGGAATCATGCAGAAATGGGAACAGTGTCCCCACATTTCAGCAGTGAGAAGTGCCAGCTGCCTTATTCGCCATTTCTTTAGAGTATTCGCACACACTTTTTTTTTTAAAGATGAGTATTTAATTAATTACTGAACTGGATCTGCCATTTCTCTACAGGATGAAAACAAACACTTAAACAAGTCTCTCCTGCCAACCCCACCCAACACCTACTCAGTTACAACAGATGGATGAGTGCCACAGACCAGATGTCAAAATGATCCCAAATTTGACACTGCACAAGAAACTGTAGCATGCTGCAGAAAAGAACCGCTCCCACGGTAATATTATTTAAATGCCAGGTTGCACTGATCCCTGTTAGAAGTAATGTGCACAGAACCCAGACAGCAAAGGCTGTAGTTGCTGCCACAGCCTCCTGAAATCTTTCCATCTCTTTTAATAATATTGTCTAAATTTTGTTGTCTTCTAAAGGTGGGAAGGTTTCCTGGAAAAGGATATAGAAATACCTGGCTGGAGTCCAAGAGGGATGAGATGAGTGTCACCTCTCTTTGGAACAGGTTTCATTACACCTGCTTTTGTAGTGCCTAGTAAATAGGGCTTGTTAGGATGCTCCTTGCTGCCCTTGGACATCAGCCTTGGAGGACAGGTGATCTCTCTTCTGAGACACTGTCTGCTCCTTAAAGATGAGGAGATTCAGATGTGGTGTGGACAGGGATGTATCTATGTGAACAAGATATAAAGCTTTGACATTTACATAGGTGGCAGCTTCATTCAAACAGTTTAGGTAATGTTGTATCCATTGACTACTTTAAGTCTGGAGCAGTGTACCCTTCTGAGCAAGCCTGAGGGCCTTGAGGTTGTATGGACAGCCCAGAGTTACTGGGCTCACCAAGGAAACTGGTCACCCTCTGTGTCTGTAGCATGGCATGATGACCTCAGCCAGGAGAGCTCCCTTGGGACATGGAGCATCCGTAGTTGATACAGAAGAGTTCAGATGAACTTCAGACGTGCCTTTGCAGGCCTAGTTTGACTTCTCCCAGAGCAACAACCCTTGCGAACAGAAACTTGTACAGTGGAACTGGCACAGTCGTCTCAGAGTTCTGCCACAGTCTCAGCAGTTCAGACAGGAAATATGTACAAAACAGTTGTCTGACGAGAAAAGGTCTGTCAAAACTGAAGTTTTTTTGCTGGAATTTTTCAGTTTTGATTAAATCATGAAGGGCAAAGCCTTTCTGGTTAAATTCAGTGGACAAATGACCTAGAAATTCCAAAAGTCTACTGATTTTAGCAACTACACAGGAGAGCCTAAACACCTGTATGAAAGAAAGGTCCACCCTTCAGGCCTGAGAATGGTTTTCCTTTCGTCCTAGTGGGGATTTGAAACCTCAAAACTACCATTTCCCAGATACATACTTGTTACTGTCACACTGTCCCTATGCTGGAAGAAGTATTTTTGGATACAGGAAAGGGAGTCCAGGGAGATCATGGATGACACTGTCTTACTGATTTTAATTTTGAACCTCTGAGTGTCTGTCTTTTTCAGAGCATTTAGCATTTTGCAGCATTCTGCCCCAGTTACACGTAATGAACACTTGGCTCTTTCACAAATGAGATCTCAAGTCATTACAGTCAGACACCCACAGCAGAAAAAAAAAAGAGAGTTTTGGTGCCCACTTTGTTTGGTTTAAGTGACTAGTCCAGTACCCTAACACAGAAACTTTGCAGCAGAGCCAGAGATATAATCAAAGGATGTATCTTCAGCTCCAGGCAAATCTGAGACAAACTGTCGGACTACAGATGCCTATTCAATGAGTCGCATCCATCCTGGGCACTGAATGAGGCAAAGGCCCTGTAGAAAAAGGAGGATGTGATTAGATCATTAAGTGCAAAAGAAAATGTGGCAGTAGGAGAAGCAACATAGCTGTGCTGGCTTTAAGCTAATTAGTGGGGAAACAGTTTTATTGTAGCTGTGGCTGTATGGAAGACTCTAGTGTTGGGTAACTAGAGGTGCCACACCTCTAGTTTGCTGAGCAAACTTACCACATTCTCTTTGGTGCCCACAAACTCGCAGCAGCATAAGAGAGTCAGGATCCCTTTTCAGATCAAAGCTTAATCATGTTTCTGCTGCCTTATCACGTTCTCTTTATTTTCAGCACATGCGTGGGATCACACAAGGCAGGCATGGCCTGAAATACCAAGGCACTACATGTGAAATGATGGCTGATTCTTGGCAGCATAGTCAGGAATTCAACATGTTTTTAATATTCTGTAAGATCTTTGCTTTCCAACACTATGTCATCTTAAATAATATAATCTATTCCAAAATCCCTACAGTGTATCTCTACCTTTTTGAGAAACCCTGATATTATGTCCATAAGGCTCAAGGAGTTAATCCACGTTAATCATTAACTGACTCCAGAACAGAAATATGTGAGCGCAAGTTCTTCGTGGATATTGGACCTCATTACTGTGTTCCTGTTGGAGCAGTGACCTCACCATTTTGGCTTGTGTTGCATCAACACCATGTAACACTGCAACAACAGAGGTACCAGAGGGTTATATACCTGGTTACTGCATTATGGGTGCTTCAGTAGAGGTTTTTTTTGTCACACAATTTTGCAAGACAAAATTTTGCAGCTCTGATTCCAAGATGGAAGGCAGTTTCTGTGATCTAACCGAGATCAAAGAGGTGATGCCCACTTCTATCTTGACATCAGTGCAACTGTGCTAATGGTGATGAGACTCTATCAGTACAATTGTTGGTCAAAATAAAATGAAAACTTCCCCATTAATCAGTCACATTAGTAAAACTGTCAACAGACAAGTCCTGATATAGTAAAGGAAGCCTAGTAACAGAGGACCGGAACGGACATGGGAGATCTTTTAGAGTTCTGTAGTTGATTATTTTGTACTAGTTGATTAGCAGATCACCGAAACTTCTTGTAATAAATATTTTCATTTTGACAATTATGTTTGATGAAGTGTTAGAGAGAACAAGGAATAGTAAAGAAGAGCACCAAGCAACGAATATCAGCTCTCCAGGTCATGATGATACAAGTTGAAAGAGCGGGCAGAGAAGAAGGGATGGTCTGAAAATAAAAAGGAGGAAGAAAAGACAATAGAAATGTGAGGCATGAGAGAGCAATTGAGGGAGTTTACTCGACAGCTGAAAAGTGCCAAACATGTATCTCTGGACTGCTCTGAGTTCCCAGCGAAACCCCCAAGTAGGGGTGCAAATCAGAGTTTGAAATGTTTTCCATCAATGCACGTTCCACCCCATAGTCTGTTGCCAGAGCCAGTTACCTACCCCTAATCATCCAACAGCCCTTCAGGAGCCCTGGCTAAAGGCAAAGGGAAAGAGCATCTGAGGCCATGGTTTCTGTAGCTCAGAAGACTGATTTCCCTTAATTTAAGGATTAATGTTTTTCACAGTTCTAAGGATGACTGCTCAAATGTTCTTAATCTTGTGTGTGCTTGCCTGATGGGAAAGTGCAAGAGCATTTGGGGACTGTGGCATTGGTACATGGCAAATGGCAATTAACAGAACAAACTCTGCCTCTAGCAAATTAACCTTGCCCAGAATTCTGGAGGGGTTTTTGTGGTGATGGTGGTGGTAGTGGGTTTATTTTGAAGTGAATTTATGTGATTAAATAAAGGAAATTGAGGTTATAATTTCAAAAGTCTTGTGAGGATGGAATCCTTCTTCCCTGACGCGTGCACTTATTTTTCAGTCCTGCTTTCCCACTTCTGTTTGCCTAGGCATTGGCCTGCATCCTTTCATGTGTATTGCCTCTGATGTCTGACTCATTATGGCAACAGAAATGTTGATGCCAGACCCAGAAGCAGTACTTAAAAACCTGCTATTCTCTCTCCTTCAAGCTCAAAGCTAACCCAGTTTGTGGCAAATGAATGAAATGCAATCATTTGGCACCTTGTCCATGCATCAGTTTGGAAACATAGGACCTTTCTCCTCTGCTTTTCTGTGTCTTTTTCTATTTGACCAGGCTGCCATAAAGACCAGTAACTCTAGGGTGTGGAGTTTAATGATTGGAAAGGAAATAACTGGTTTATTGCATTCTCTCTTGTGTTGCCAAGCCTCTCTTCTCACCTCCTAGTATGTTTCCCATCGTCTCACATTCAGGATTAAAGAGATTCCTGAATTTCAAAGGGACAAACAATCATCCTTATCCTTTATGTTTGGAATGGAGGATACTTAGCCTATATGTTTGGAGTGGAGGATAAATGGATAAGGCAGTAAGAGAAGGGAAAGGTAGAACAGGACTTGAAAATTATTGCAGTCTGAAAACTCAAATCCAGAAGTTAAGTAAGTACTCCCAAATTCTTCTCTTTATTCATGCTTTTTTTTTGGAATATCATGTGGTCATGAATACCAGAGATTGGCAAGAGCTAGGCACTGTTTTACCCAAATACCAGCAAGGACACGTGGCTGAAAGCACAGAGATTCCCCCATACATGGCTAGGGACAACAGTCTTGGCAGGACTGCAGTGCTTGGTGCCACCTTGAGTAGAGCATCACAATTGTTGGGCACCGTGTGCCAAGGTGAGGAGCTGGAACCTTCTGAGGAGGCAGGCAGGGTTATAGAAAAATGGAGAAACTTGGAGAAAGAGGGGAAGAATCAGCCTGTCTTTCCCACAGATATCACTGCTGTTTGTTCAGCTGTTTGTGTGGCCCCATAGGAACAACAGAGCAGCCAGGGATTCTCCAAGAGAAGTGTGGGAAGTCATTATATCCTGAGATACAATCACAACTCAGAGAGGAAGGGGTTTTTCTTTTTTCCTTCTTTGAAGCTGACAGCCATGCAGTGGTTTTTTTCCTCCTGGTTTCCTCCTGGTTTCCACGGGGTTGCAAAGGAAAAGAGATAAAGCAGAAGGAGGAGATTGTAGAAGGCATGTTCAGTGTAGCTTCACATATCAGTTCAGTGTATTTTCTGCACCGCTTTTCCCTGTCTTCCATCTTCCCAATCTCTCCTAGCAGAAACCCAGGAAACAGTTAAGGCAGATGGGTATGTAATATTGCTCATTCCCAGAGGAAGAACACATAGAGAAGGAGAGGGCATGGGAGAAAGTATGACGTGATTTGGAAAGAGCGGAGGATGAAAGAGGAGGGGAAGCACTGTCCAAGCTGGGACTGATGGGCAGCATTTCAGTTACCTGGGTGTGATGCACAAGGAAGAGGGGAAAAACTGGGGAGTTTATCTTAGAAGAATAAGAGCAGAAAGAAAAGTCGCAGCCCCAGGACAATTATCAGCCAGATTTACCAGCTCAAGACTGGACTGTTGACAGTGGCATCAAAATTAAATTTCTAGTTTCTTTCAACTGGAGTGAACAAAGAGAAACTATTATATCTTGTACCTCTTTGAGAGCTGTGAAAATGGCAAAGGAGAGAATCCTTGGTATGCCTTAGAACCCAACTTTTTGTTCACTTTCAGCCACATTTGGGGTGAAGTGATCCTATCTGCTGAAGGTAACTGCAAGATATGTGCTGCTTGGCACCACTGTTTGGAGTCCTTAGCAGGTGTCCCAGGAGAAGTCTTCTCTTGCCTCTGCAGGCACAGCAAATTTACTAAGGCTTTGCCTGTGACTGCAGGAGTTTGTCTTGAGAGAATGTTGCTGGAGGTTTTGAACAGAGCTGACCTGAGGCTCTAGCAACACAGAAGCTGCTGAGGGCAGCAGATTGCCTTGAGGAACAAATCAGCTCTGGTCCCAAGTCTACGTCATCTGTGCCAGAGCCCTAGAAAATGAGACTTGCTCCTGCTGCTGCCTTCACCAAGGCAGAGTTACTGCTGGGAGGGAAAAGAGGCAAATCCCACCTCCTGTCAGCTGTGGGATGAAGGAAATCTGGTTCTACAGCATCCTTTTATGTCTCTGTTATATCTGTCTCCTATCTTTTCTGTATCTAATGTGGTCTTGCCTTGAACCCTGTCCACCACTGCCCTTCACTAGGACAACAGAGTTCAAATTTAGTTGTGCTGCTGAGAATAACTCACCTGTTTTGGATATAGAGCTCATGGATATGCCTGCATGTGCCAAAGGATCATAAATGGATCGGAGCTACAGGAATGCTCCCACAGTGACTCTTTCTATCCACTGGGTCTGCTGATGGGAAAAACCGCAGGCAACCAGACCACATCTTCCTCTGTTAAATGCTCCTCTCAGCAAAATTTAGGAGAATTGTAGACAGTTTGACAATAGGATGGCTTTAGGGCTCTAAAGGTTTGGCTAATTGCCAACAAACTTAGAGGACACACAGGGCTTGTTAGAGGAAAGCACAACCTGAGTGGGAGTAATTTCAGAACTATTTAATATCCTTTTGTAGTACAACTCCATCCCCCCACCTTTTCCTGTTGTTCACTGTTGTTCCATCTTATGTGGCTTGGTTAACCCAGCCCAGCCCTGATATCCTGGTATCAAATCTCTGATACAGCAGTGGCAGTGGTTCAAAAGGAGCAAGACAGAACGCTAATGGAGGAAAGAGCCATCTGTTTGGTCTGGATTTCTGTAGGTTTTGGTTGGGGTTTTTTTTGTTGGGGGGGGAGGTCTTTACTCAAGAGGAATGTCCGTGGTGAAATTTTACTTCTCTCTGTTATGACTTTGCAAGTTATCACGGGTCAGACTGGTTGTCATGAGACCAAGAAGAGTTCCCCTTAACATTGCTAATTTTGCTAATGTGGTGGTAGATTTTCTAGAGTTCCTGCTCTCTCCTAGAAAATCTTCATGACCCTGAGCTCTGTATCAACGTTGAGGTCTCACATATATCATTAGGGCACAGCAGCAGTCTTGGCAGCCTTGCCTTTTACTGAGAATGTCCTTTAAAAATATAATAGTTAGTTGAATGATGGTTGATTTCACAGAGCAAGGGGGCTTTCTATTTCTTCCATGAGGAAACTAAGACAAATATGTGATTCAGATTATTCTACCGGAAAGTTTTTAGCTCTTGTGCCCAGATTACTAATATTTTCCCCTAAGGTGTATACATTTTGCAGCGAGCACAAACAGAGTGGCATGGATCACCAGAATCTCTCAGATGACTGCAAACAGCTGAGACTGAATTCTCCTTTTCCCAGTCTATTTGCTAAGCCTTATTCTGCTGGCAGATTCAACAGAGTCAACCCAGGCAGTGTCAGCCCAGAACAGAAGGATGTTCTTCATGGCTGGATGCAAAAGAACAGGTGCAACCAGTGGTCTTAGATTCAGGGGTTTCTCTTTTCTTGCTTTTGGAGTGTTTCTTGAAGTACTTTGCAGGATTAGGTAATAGGTGCTTTATAGTAATAGGTAATTTCCACATGATAAATGTTTGGTCTTCATTATCCAGCCAAGTGTCTTCAAACTGGTTATGCCAATACAATAAAATTTCTGCCCATTTCTGCATACTATTCTGTGATTTGGCAACATTTTACACATACTTGACAGATACACTCTTTTAGCACTGTGTAAAACAATTGTGTCACCAAAGCCAGAAGTTTTATTAACTGCTTCTGATTGTTTCCTTATTTACATAAGTCGGTTTTCAGCTGACATGTTTTTTTGCTTTGGTTTATTTTTTTATTCCAGTCGAAAATTTACCTGAAATTGTAGAACATTCACAACATTTTCTGTTTGTTTCATGTCCTTTCTGCAAAGCAGAAGAAATTGAGAGGAATGATTCTCTCTCTGAGGTTAAAATGAAGGATAAATCTTTCACACAGGCAAGTGATAGCTTGCCTACTGCCTATTAAAATAATCATTTATGCACAGGACTTTGAGAAACTGCTACTGTAGGGCCAATATTTGCCACCTTTCATTAAAAAAAGCGTATTATTACTAACCTACTGTGTGGAGGAGACTTGCCTAATACAAATACCACAGTGCTTATGTTCAAATTATGCTGGAAAATGTTGCTTTACTTCTCTGAAGCTTTCAAAGGCTAAGAGAGGGGACAGTCCTTCAGAGAGCATGCACAAAACCAGAATTCAGCAGTCTATACCTCAGGTGGGCTTCTGAGCAGCACAGAGAAGGGAGGTAGTGGCATTTGTCCATGGCACTAGGGAGAAGCTTCATGAAAGCTCAGAGTTTGTGGACAGAAAGTATAAAGAAATGAAGACTTGGCAAAATTCCCCAGTGTGGAGGTGGTTTGTAGCTTGTGTATTTCTGGTGCTACTGCAGAGAGCTGAAACTCTCAACGTGTCTTCCTAGAATAGTACCAGGCTTCTTGGACTTCATAGAGCTTAAGAGCCAGGCAGAAAAGTACCCCTGCAAGGGTCAAACTCCTTCTGCTGAGCAGCCGAAAGGCCTCTGGGTTTGTATCCTCCATACAACAAAATTTCAGCAACCCCAGTAAGTGAGAATGATTATAAAAGTCCTGGGCGGACAGGCTAGACCATGAGCATCCCACCATGTGCTTCTGGAATGATATAGCATCAGAATCATTTCCCCGTATGATTTTGGATGTGATCAAAGCCAGGAAGCAAAGCAGGCAGGTTCAAACAGATTTCCTGTCTGTGGATGCTAATTAGTGCTGCTGACCTCAGTAGGACATCAGGATTTTTCTAGTTTATTCAGCTGCAGGTGGGGTTCTCTCTACCTGTCCTTAATTAGCCCAGGTACTAGTGGCCAAACTGGAATTCAGTTGCCAAAATCCTGTCCCTCCCTATCTGGGATCTGACAAACTCATCTGAAGCAATGGATTAACAAAATGAATCTACAACTTCCTTTGAAATACAGCGCCTGCCCAAAAAAAACCTTACTAATTGTTCCAGATATGTTGATCCATTTAGTTTTACAAACAAAGCTCCTATAATTCTGCCTCTACACTTTGGATATGACTGACATTCCTAAGTACTTAAACTCCACTACTGTCTGATTGAATAAAACTAGTTTTTAGAGAGTATTATGAAACGTTTTAGTGTAAGCCAAGCCCAGTATATCTTGCTGGACAAAAGAAAAGCTTAAAAATTTGGGAACTCCAGTGAAAATAGAAGAACTAAGATGATTAAATGCTCTGTCTGGAGTTGTGCAGAACAGTCCAAGGGTAACTGCTGAAAATACAGTGGAATAGCAAGAGATTTTGGTAAAGTATCCAGAAAGTCTCATTTAGCTAGTCTTAATGAAAAAAAAAACCTGTGGTACAGAAAATGTAAAGCGTAGAAAGAATGTATTTCCCTTCACTCTACTACCAGTGTGCCAGAAAGACCGAAGGTCAGCTGCTCAGAAGAACACTGTGTTCACTAACTCTAATTTAATTATCTACATAAGCAGCCATGTTTGCAAATGGCTAAGGACCAAGCGGCTCCCATGGAAACCATATCAGGTGCAAGCCTGTTTAAAAGTACAGCTGGCTTAAATACCTATACAACAATTTTTGAGTGCAGAGACCTTCTGAGAGTTCTGAGAACTCAAAGAAATCAGGGCATGAATTCCTTGAAGTAGTTCTGTGTGATTCTTTGACTCTCCTAAACATATTGCCAAAGAGGTAGCAAAAATGACTTGGGTAGGACTTGGATGGTGATTTTTTGATTAAGAAATTATGTGAGGCGAAGAACTCAGTAATTTAGAGACTTGTCCAGAAAACTAATTCAAGTTATTAGCTCAGTTCTCAGAGGCAATTTTGTCTGGGAAATCCCAGGAGTTCCGACCACCAGTGCTCAGAATAAAATCTTAATTGTATCTTAAAATTACAGGGATTTCTTCTTCCTAAAATTACAAAATTACACTGTGGCTTGCCACCTGATTTCCAAGTATTTACGGAGCAGTAATTCAAGGTTTCAAAGTTGTCTTCCAAAGGCTAATTTTAAACCTCTCACTTCCAGCATATGCAGGAGGAAACTCCAAACTGAGCGAGTTATCGTGAGGTTCTGAGATTTGGATCCTGTTATCAAGATGCTACTGTCAAGGCCAAATCCATGGGAATGGCCTTGAAAGAAAGATCCTGTTATCTCTCACCAGCTCTTCAAACTATGCATCCCCCAAGAAACTTGCAATTGGAATAGGATGCTGGTCTGTTTGGAAAGAGATTAAATTGTTCACAGCTGCCTGGGAATTAACAAACTTCCTCCTCTTTATGGTGGAATGCAGCGTATTTCTGAGCCAGGTGGAGGAGACCGTGTGAGGTTCTTATAGGACCTGGAGTTGGCACAAAGAACGTTTTCAAGTCTGCACATATATCTGAGTTACCAGGGCTCAATAATAATTTTCTGGCAGATTAGTCCTGCCCTACAGCAGGTTTCTATGATCACTAAAGCCAGAATGAAAGCAATGGGTCTGGATTTCACACTTTATATCCTTCCACACTGAAGCTTTGATTTTAAACATCACTTTATTTTTTTTTTTTCTTTTGACACCAATCCGCAAGAACAAGTGTGACAATTCACAGGTAAACAGCAGAGTAAACTGTAGGGACGGGTCCATAGCAGACCAAGTGACACACCCGTAACTTGAATGAAATTATTCAGAATAACTTGATAAACCTTTGCCAAGATTGCTAATGGAGAGATCAAGCACTGCAAATTGCAAATGTGACCTTGTTTTGTCCAAGGCAAAAGACAAGCTCGTAATTTTTCTCTCGCTTATTTTAACAACGCTCATTTCTACTAAAAGCAGGGTCTTTACTAGCAAATAACTACCTGCTTGTAGTTGTATAATTCAGTTCATGAATGTGCAAAGTCTTGGCTCTAGGATTTTTAAAATTATTTTTATTTATTTGATGATAACTTTTGTTCTGGAAAAACAAATTGAATTTTAGCCTTGATCTTCAAATAAGAAAACTTTGATTCAAGCCCAGCTTAAGCTTTCATGGATAGGAAAAGCAAGGCTATTCAGAGCACAGTACAATTCAGGGATGGACAAAAAAGCTTTGCAGTTAAGCATTCTCAACAGTTGCAGAAGTGGTTTGTTGGTTTGTTTGGTTTTTTTAATGCCAAACTCTTACAAAATACTGATGCTTACCAGCTGCTAGAAGGTATTTTTCATCTGTTTTATTACCTGATGCTGAAAATACAAGAGAGGTACATCCAATATATCCAGCCTTTTTCACTAAACTTTATAAGTTTTCTTTATATTTTCTCTGAATCGTTTCAATGTTTCTATTTTTCCAGGCTTTACTCTCTATAACTTAAAATGCAGCAAAATGCAGGTGCAAACTGCAAAGAGACCTGAAAGGTCCTTTATGGCCTCTGGCTTTAAACCTCAAACGAAAGTCCTGACAATATCCTGAGGCTTTTCCCCCAGTTTCACCTGAAGACAGATACAGTGGCAACATTTAGTTCATGCAAGTGGTTTTGCATAAAGGACTTTCCCTATTTTTTAATATTCTGCCACATGTTCTACCATTTTTTTTTCTTGGTATGAATTAAATCACACTGATAAAGGAGGTGATTGGGTCTGGCAGTAAACATTGCTATACTTTTTTTATCCCAGTACTCTTCTTTCATATGACCTATGAATTTATTGCCTTCTACTCGAATGCTACTTTACAAGTTAGTGTAAGTTAAAATTCAACAGCAACGGAAAGGTGGGTCTAGGTGACAGCCAGAGCAGGGCTCTGACACTGTTTAACAGTATGTTTACACCCTCTGTGGGCTTCCTTTGAACTCACACAGTTCTAAAGTCGCTTAAATTGAGTTTGTGTCAACCCAGCTGAGATAACTCAATTGAGAAAAGAAAATCCAAGAAGACAGACCATTGGTACTGGGGTTTTTGCTACATAAATACCTGAAAGGGAATTTCCGAATTCATGATGACACAGACATAATACTGGTGGAAAAGGGGGATAATCAGTTTATTTCAGTCACTAAATCAAAACAAAAGTATATTGACAGTGAATTCATGATATAAAGAGGCTTTAAAGCCACTAGTTGACGGTCGAAAGAAGATTCCCTTTTCCACGCTGGGCTGTAGGCCAGCTGTTGTCCTGTCCCTTGAGGACCCCATGCTCTGAGAAAAGCCTGGTATGAATAATTTGTGTGGGCTGTAAAACTCTAACTCTGGCCCTGTGCGGGAATCAGTGCTCAGCACACCTCATGGCAACACAGAAAGTTTGGGGCATGCAATGGGGATGGCAAAAGGAACCAAGATAAAATCCATATGGTACAGAAACAAGTTGGAAAGTGCACTTCTTCAGTGTCTCGTGCTATTACATTCTTGTTTGGATTCAGAGGTTTTTTTTTTCCTTTTTTTCTGAAAGGAATGTTTAAGGAGTCTTCTTAGCCAGACCTTGTTATCATATAACCAGTTGTCCCTCCCTGCATTTCTAGACCTCATCCAGCCCAGTGTGACTTCCAGCCTGAACTTATGGTTCAAAATAAACTTTTACTGGAAGATTATGATCAGAAAAGAGGATTTCAAGAACTCCATATCCAATACAGCATAAAGTTATGCTCTATTACATAGTACATGAAACACTATATGAAGCGAAAACTTGTGCTTAGACCTACAACACCTATAAGCTTTGCGGTTTCACAGAGATCTCTCTCTTTGGAGCTCCCTTTCTTGAGTTATTGCCTTGGTCCTTCTAAATTTCCCTCACCTTCATGTAGAACGTATGGACTCAGCTGAGAAGGAATAAAAACTAACCAGTTATCAGCCTGGATAGAAAGAGCTCTTTCCCTCCATGGAGAGCAACCATTATGCCACAAACACACCAAGTTGCTTGGTGTCAGTAGTTCATAGAAATTATCAGAGAACCACTAGAGCAACTTTAACCAGCTACCACTGTGCCACACAGACCAGCCAATTTGTTTGAAGTGCCCTCAACACCAGAGAAGCAAAGACAAACACAAACTGAAATACAGCTAAATAAAAGCATTAATATATCTCCTGGCAACTTACCTCCAGCACATTTTAAAAGACCTTTAAAACCTTTATGCAGCACAATGCAATTTATTACCTGCCTCTCTCCAAGCTGTCTGACAACATAGCTCTTCTATATTTTTGGAAGCAAAAATGCTCCAGCTGCTTGACAGTGAAAATAACGGTGATTTGCAAAGTCTTGCCTTTTAATTTGCCACGTACTGAATGTGTGCTTTCTTACAAAGATGATGACTCAGGTTTTCTCTGGTTTATTTTGAAAACTAAGCAATTGGGAAACAAATTGTGGCCTCAGCAGCAGAAATACTGCTTTTGTAAAAGGAAAAAACAAAGGGGAAAAAAAAGGAAGGGAAAAAAAAAGCAGTGAGTGAGTAACAGCACATACCTGCAGGAAAAAAAAATAAAATGGGAGCGTACTGGGGAAATAGGCTTTCAATTGGCACTGGGGAGCTTCACAAGGGGGCTGGCTTGATGCTGTCTTCACGTTTCACGACGTTTGGGTGGTGCTGGTGTTTTGATATGCGCAACTACTACTAACATTTCATAATATGACAATCTAAGAGGTGAAATAGCTTTTGTATTTTAAAATCCATTAAGAACAGCTGCAACTTAGTGCTGATGGATACATCCTCACTTTACTAAATCAATGTCTCCTTTGTTGAGTTATATGAAGCTGTTTCATTGCCACGCAGATGGGAGATGCTAAAAAAAGAAAAGGAAAAAAAATTAAAATAAAAGAATTAAAAATCTGTTATAGCACACTATATGTTAGCATTAGCTGTGACTAGTATGAAGAAGTAATGAAACAACTAGAAATATCATATACAAAAATAAAAGAGTAAAATAAAGAAGGAATTAGCATTTGAAGTGACAGTTCTGAAATGCTAAAAAAGCTTATCTCAAAACTGCATGTTTTGGGTGGGAGAAGGATTTCTAGGACATGCTTTTTCCCTAAGTGAATTTTCCAAGAGTCCCAAGTGTTATTTGCCTTCTAGTTCTGTAGTGTCAATATGGATTTCTCATACCAATTTCCACATAGCCTGCCTCTACAGTGAAAACATCTTGTGTTTAGAAAACATATTAAGACATTTAAAGAAAATGTTTATTGCATTTAAACTAACAGTGAAAGTATATGTGGAGAAAAAGTTATTTTCTTGAACAAATGCCAGGTGGCCAGCATTCAACTTAACCCACAAGCTTGCTTTAAGTACTGCTTTTAAAAAAAAACTTTTCTAGATGCCTAGACAGGATCCTAAGAAGCAAACGAACCCAATGAATTTTCTTTGCTTCTTGGCTTTTGGGGGCAATTCCAGTTTAGTTCCTAGTGAATCCTCATGATGAAACACCTACCAAGACTCACCAAAGCATGAAGGTTTAGGTAGCTGTAAGTGAAATAACCACTTACAGAGGCTACGGGAGAAGCAGATTGTGTTAGTCTGCAGGAGAATCAGGCTGTGGACGGCTTTCGCACAATAGCCGATTGTCAAAGAACACAGCTCTAGCAAGCTCTCTACTTGCCAGAAGCGAGGCCAGGGGCAAGAGTAGCTTAAAAAGAAGTGAAGAAAGACCTGAAACTATTTGCTAATGTGGTAACAAGCACTACCTTTATTGTAAACCAACTGACTCACGGAGAAGGTTGTTTTGGTTTTTAAACTGGCATGATAATTCTGTGGCATATGAACTGAGCTCCAAGTATTCATAAGGATAATCCTTAGTGAGGCCAGTCCATTATTAGTGTTCTGTGGGTATTACATCTTCTTTACTGACAGCAGCAATAAAATGTTTTCTCCAAGTGAGGACAGGACCTATTTGAGAATCAGCCTCAAACCTTGAGTCCTAGGGGAGAATGCAGAATGCTGTCTATGCCTGTGCAGAGCTCTCAGCAGGATAAACCTCTGATTAGTGACGTGGAGGGTGGAGTGGATGTAAGTTTAATGTTATATGCCAGATCACATTAGACAACCTTGTGCAACTCTGTCAGTTTTGGAATGCAGTTCGATTACCTTATCTAACTGGAGAGCTTGAACAATAGGATTTAAACTTCTGGAATACAACTGACTAGGCTAAATGCTATTTTTAGGAACATAGACAGATAGCTAAATTAACATATATATATATGATTAACTTACCCATATGCATATATGTTATACAGGTACATAACTTATGCATGTGTCCTCCCAGTTACGGGCACCTGCAGCACTCTGAACACCTCACTTGCTACTCTCTGAATTCCCCCTGGCTGCTGAGGTGCTTCCAATTGATGTGTGTAATATGGATGCTCCATATACATTTTTCCCCTCCAACCTCACTGCAAGTTCTTTATGTCCTTTACACTTACTATTCGTATACTGGGCTGCATATTCATCTGCAAGTCTGTCAACATAGTTCACCTCCTGTAATCAGAAAATGGTGATTAAATGAACATCCAAGTACAGAAGCTGTCAACCTGGTATTCATCTTTTTTAAAGTTTAAAAAATATTCAATTACCTTTTGCACTCATATGGCTCTGAAAAGGTCTTTAAAAAGTGGCTTCCACGATCTTAAGACAGAATCAAAGGTCAATGCCAATCACGTAATTTTTAGCATTTACGAGAACAATAAAGAAAAAATAATCTCGGTTAAAAAAGTATATGGGGCTATATATGCAGGGCTGCAAGCCCTGCAGTTCTGCGTATTCTAGGGTGGGTTGTAATAGCTCCTAAAATGAGCTTGCTGGGGCATTTAGATTTTAACCACAACAAGGTATTGTTTCTTTTAGCTATCTGTTTCAGCATCTGGTCCATCTCATGGGAAGGTCTTTGAGACTTTGTTTCAGGATTAGGTTACAGATAAAGTATGACAAGGGGAAAAAAAACCCCTTATTTATATCCTCTTACGTGCATAGGGAAAAAAAAAAACCAACAGAATTTTATATATGTGCCATCGACCTAAGAGGGAACATAATCCGCTCTCAAACTACAGAGTGAGCACAACTTCTGTAGTGCGTGCAACAACTTTGACCTCCGTGTAATTACTCCAGGCTTATATCAATATAACAGTGCCGGGTTTCTCTTCAATTATTTCCCGGGAGTGGCAGACTCTCTTCCCGCAGTGCTTATTTATTTCGAATTGGCCTAATTTGCTCAACAAATTGCACATCCCTTCTTTGGCATCCCACGTTCCCCCGGACGGCGAGAGCTGGGGCTGTCCGGGACGCCCCGTCTGTGGCCGTCGGTCTCTGCACCGCCCAGCACCGAGCCCCACCAAAGGGAACCACCACGGCTGGGGCCCGGCGCTGAGCAATTCTTATGGATGAGTAAGCAGCAAATGTGGTAACTCAGGCCAACAGCTCTGCAATTAGGGCTATAATTTCAGGTGTAGCCAGCAGTCGTAATGAATATTTATTTCATCGTACCGAATAAAAGAAATCGCCTGGCTAAATGGCATGGGGCGTTCTGTGGGGTAGTTTGGTTTGAGGAGTGGGGGTGCTACCAGCGGGGAGCCACCTCGTCCCCTCCCGTCCCGAGTGGGACAGGCTCCCTCTCCCCGCGGTGTGCTGCCGTAGGCTTATGCCCTCATTCCTGCCCGAGCCCAGCCCAGCCAAGGACCCTTCCCGAGAAGGAAGGGTAAGGAAGGCAGTGTGCAGACAGCCGCCTTCCCGGGGCAGAGCCGGGCGGGGGACGGAGCGCCCCGCGGGCGCGCACGGG
>VZTF01000980.1:3000572-3048995 GCA_013397755.1 Cnemophilus loriae | reverse complement strand
CATCCCCCTCCCCACCACCACCACCACCTCCTCCACCACCCCGCTGGCGGGGGCTGCTACACCCCTGCCGCCCTCAATGGTGGACCTCGGCCGCGGCCGCCCGCTGCCAACCCCTATGTGCTGCCCAAAGACGGTGACGCTGCGCCAGTGAAAGCAGAAGCGGCCGCGGTGGCCCCGGCCAAGCGGGCGCTCTACGAGGCAGTGTTCCCGGCAGGGGCTGCGGCCGGCGGCGACGCATGTGGGCCCTCTGCCTCCCCCAAAAGACTCTGCCGCCGCCCCGCTGAGCCCCTGGATGCCGCTGCGCCCGCCGTGGTGGTGGTCTCAGTGAAACATGACCCCTTGCCTCACCTCCTCCCCGAAGCAAATGGGCACAGAAGCACCACCTCACCCACAGTAGTTTCACCTGCTATTGTTTCCCCCACACAGGTAACCGGAAAAAGAAAAAGGAAAAAAAAAAAAGTGGCAACCCCTCACCCTGCCCCACATAGTCTGCACTGCCCCCCTCCTTTCTTCCCCCAAGGCTGGGCACTGAGGCACACTGCCAGCATTGGGGTGGCTCTTTGGGTCATGCTCACTCTTCAGACACCCAAAGAGCCTGGACGCAAGTTATCCAACTTACTTGGCCCCCCCAGTCTCCTCATGCCCCGCCACTGGTCCTGTGGCCACTCACTGTGTGCCTGGGTGTTGGACTTGAATGGTGCCCGGGTGCTGCCAAGCTCTCCCTCAGCAGCAGCACCGACAGGTCAGCCCTATGGGTTCCCCTTTTCCTGCTTTTTATTTCTTTTCCCCCTCTTTTATTTCTCTTTTTGCGAGAGATGTGACTTACGAGAGTCGGGCCAGAATAGTAGATAGGGGCATCAGGTATCATTAGTGTGTGTGGTGTTCTTGATGTGCTAATGAACTATTTGAATAACCTCAAATGCAGGAAACAGCCGGGAGAATACTCAATTACACACTAGTAATGAGGGTGTAATTTTAAACTTCAGAAGTTAACAAGAGGGTTAATATGGCAATTGCATTCATCTTGTATTTGTTTATTTAAAATAGCTCTGTTTCCTGGCAGTGATCCTTTTCTTTTTTTTAAAGGCAAATTGGCTTTAGTTGCATTAGTTACCATAGTGGCGAAATATACAGTAAGAGCACAATTAAACGGGTTTAGGTGCAGCTTAGCTGTGGAATGAGCCCAAATTCGTTAGATGTGTTTCGTTAAGGTAAAACGGTGTTGTCAAAAACGCTGTTGAGCTGTGCCTTAATGTGTGCCTTGCGGAGCCCCTTCTGCTGTGTGCCAGCACGTGCTGGTGCCTGCTCCCCATCCCCTCCAAAAGTACTTTCCTCTCGGGTGTTTAAGCGCTGGAGCTAAATTACTTCAATTAAAGACTCACTGCACCTCTGCAATTGGCTTGAAGTTTGGAAGTCATTCTAACTAAGTCTGTAAAGCGTATGCAGTTACGTTGTGCCCCATAAAATACCGTGTTTCAGGCAAGAGCTTTACTGCTGGCTGCCCTACATGATTACAAAACCCCTCTGACATTCTTGTGTCAAGTAATAACAGGGATCGCAGCCGTCAGCCAGAGAGCGCGGCGCTGGGCAAGCACAGGTATATGACATGCCTGAGCTGTTTCCCGAGTGGAAATACCAGTTCTGGACAGACTGACCCTTTCAAAGAGTTTGCCAACTAATCAACCAGCCTGAAGGCTAATTGGGGTGGGGAGGGGGAGGGCAGGGCTCCCAGTGAATGCCTGCATAAGCGTCTATGTTCTTTAAGGTACCTGTGACCTCTCCTTTCTTTCAGGGAGGCTTTTTTTGGACCGCTTCAGTGGAGTACTGTAGCTTGATCTCCTGCTGTGTGTATCTGGTGTCTCTGAATGGCTTAGAGGCTTGATTATGTGCAGATAATGTTTTTGTTCTAGCTCATTATTTCAGGTAAAAGCTGATGCTCCTCGCTGTATTTAACCCTAGATTCCTCTTTCTCTTGCTTTTAATGACCGCGAAAGTAATTTTGAAACTTCGGGCATAATTTAGCTTTCTAGGAGGAGCATCGCACGTGCATCTGGGAAGGGGAAACAGGGAACTGGGCAGAGCAGTCAGTGGTCACGGAGTGTGTGTGTCTTTAACCTGTTAAATGAGGTGTCTTGGTACTTTCAGCTGTCAGACTAGAGAACTCGATCTCTACCCTGGCCCGCAAATCTCTTCACACTTGCATAAAGCTTAGACGAGGAGAAATCCAGCTGCCGTAGTGTTTGTTGCAAAGCTGTGCTTCCTCCGGGAAGCGTTCGGAGCTGTAATTCTCATTAACAGCTATGGGGAGAAAGGGAGAAGTAGCTAAAATAGAGTACACAGGCATCTGCTGTTTTCCTAAGTGTATCAAGAAAGAAAATGAGCAATCGGCAAGGGTACTAGAACTAGATAGTGTGGGTTTTTTTCAGTAATTATATGGAAATGTTCACCTCCATTCATAATTTCATGAGTTAAACAAGGTGCCCAGTCACTTTTGTAGCTGAATCTTGCCTTTGCTGCAAACCTCATTAATTTAAATCCTTAAGAGAAAGAAAAGTGTCTCTTTTTTTTTTTTTTTTTTCCCCTTTTTCATCACCAATTTTTCTTTTGTCAGTTTTAACTTATGCACTTCTGGGATGTGACAAAATGAAAAAATACTGGCTGTGGAATGGATTTCCTTGGGACAGTGTTAATGCTAAACTTTTTCTCTCTAGCTACCTTTTATGATACTTACACTAATCGAGGTCCGGGGCATTTCCTGGGGAAATTAATGACTGGCTGGGGTTAATGGCCCAAGGCATTGCCTCAAGCCATTGGCTCTCCCAGTTGGTCATTAATCCCCAGGAAATGCCCTGGCCCTCAATCGTTATTGCTTAATTATAAACAAAGAGTTTCTAGGCCTTTTTACTGAATATATCTCATCAAGTACCATGACACTAAATTCCACTGTTGACAAATATTACTGATTCCTTGAAAACATGAAGGTCATAAGTTTGTGGTTTATTGGTTGTCTTTGTAATTAGTCTTCCAGGGGACAGATTCTGCTGAACTCATGGATTTGTGCAATACTCTGGTGAAAAAGTGGTGGCGTAATGTGTGGGTTTCTTAGCATCTTTATACTGTGTGCTTTTTTTTATTTTTAATAGTATTAAGCAAAGTGTGGAAAATGAAAGTACTAAGTGGGGTGTCTTCAATTTGCACTGACTGTCTGAGCAAGAATGTTAATTTTATGCTTTCGTGTTGTAGCTCTCATTTTTCGTTTTAGCCCCAAAATGTCTTTTCAACACCAAGTTTGTAGGAGCCTCTTCCAGAGCTCAGGAAAGGTACATTAAATGTTCTTCTTGATCCAGCTATTGCTTTAGGTTTTAGCCTTAAGAGCAGCATTTATAGTGTATTTTAAGCACACAGCACTGCCATCGTGGCACAACTTTCTTTTCAGTCCTTATTTGCTCTGAAGTGTAGCAATTTTCCTGCCACTGACAGCAGTACTTCAGTTCAAGTTGATGACAGAGAGATGTAATTTGGCTGTTGTTCATCTCCCATGTTGCTGAAAGATGAACAATAGCTAAAGCTTAAACTTTTGATGCTACAATGTGGTGGTAGCTTTTGGGTTTTATAGATCTGGTAAATGCTGAGGTTACTACAGTAGTAATACCCCAAAATAGGTGTAGGAAAACAGTTTGGCCTCTGCCATGGAGGAGGAGAGTTGCCTGTCACTTGCAAATGCTTTGGTTATGTTTGTTCTGTAACTCGTTTGGATTCCTCTGGGCTGTTCGTGAAGAATTTATTAGCTATTAAGATATCTACCAAAAGCTTGGTCATTAAAACCTGAGCATGTGCATTTGTCTTAGCTGTTTTGGGGAATCCCGAAATGATTTTTTTTTCCCTTCTGCTTTAAATTCGAAGTTGCCCTTTTTGCTGTCTTTTGATCTGGCACATGTCTTTTCACTGCCTTACATTCTCTGAGGGGCTTACTTTGACCCGAACCAGAAATCTAGTTCTGGCTGCAGGTTTTGCAAAAGAAGGCAGAACAATAGCACATGAGGAATATGAGTAGGCAGTAGGCACAACCGGGAGCAAATCAAAAATAGCTAATAAGTCTAGCTCTTTTTAGTCTTGGTTTTTGGAGGAGGTGGATAAGAATCTGTCTGCTTGATCTCTGATCTGGGAACATCCTGCATGTTCCTTAAATGGCCACAAAAAAAGACTTGTGTTTCGTACAAGTATCTCTAGTACTTGGACCAGAATCGTTGCTAGGTGCTTTCCCAGTATGCAGGGCAGGAGAACTCATCAGGTAGCTTCGGGGAAGCATGCTTAGGATAGTGGTGTAAAGATGCTAGGCTTTATTTCTACCAGGAGCAATATCCCTGTCTTAAGGGCTTGAAGTACAGTAGCTATTAAGACTGATGGCTGCTAAATACCTTGTTAGTTCTAGTGACAGTACTGCTGTTGATCAGATTTCAGAGGTTAGTGCTGGCTGTCCTACTGCGTAGTTAGTGCCCTTCTCTTTGATTACTGGATTATCCCAGGTTGCAAGAAAATCCAGGATTTGCTAGGTGTCTTTTTTAAAAGAAGCACTGAGGTTAAAATCGTAGAAGGTAAGGGTTAAAGAACCTTTAACCTAAGGTCTAAGAAACTGTATCTACCGTAGAGGCTGCTTTTTATTACTTTGTTACGTATGGGTTTTTAAATGAGGAATATTTTTCATCTTTACTAAAAGTTACAGATGTGGAAAGTAGAACTCTAGAAGGGACTGTTATGCCTGATACTCACCAACATTGCTCTGAAATCCTTGGAGGGCAGGGGGATAAGGTAGTAGCGGTGTCAAGTATGGTCCCCAAAGCTTTCTTATCAAACTCCATAGTGAAACGCATGAATCCTGGCCATTGCTCTCTTCGGTGGAGGTCAGTGTTGTTTGTAACTGAGTGCTTCTAAAGATTGCTCAAGAGAGATAGGGTTTTTCTTTTTAAGAAAGTAGGATATCCCAGGCTATGTTCCTTACAATGAACTCGCTAGGCGTGTTAGTGTTTCCCAAGATGAGTACAAGACAAGCAAAATAGAGATTAGGCTTAGTGATCTCTCATACAGCTTTGGGGGCAGTAAACGCACTGAAAGGAATGAAGAGAACTGGTTTTTCTTTCCCAGACTGAGGTTGGTCCATGCTGAGTCAGCTGTTAGGGAGGGAGTTGATGTAAGGTGACTTGGGAGAGTATTTCAGAGAAGATCCAAAAATGGTGTTTTGATACATGCATTTAGAATGGTGGCTGTGGAGCTAAAGGTCCAGTACTGTCTTCGTAGGTCCTCTTGGTTGCATTGGCATGATATGTTGGAGGTATTAAATTGTGTAACTATTTCAGCTGGTAATTTCTACTATCACTTAATTTTTCAAAATATTTTTCCTTTTTAGAAGTTAAACTCATTTTATTTAGTTGCATCACATGAGCTAGTCAGAGAACTTGCTTTGTCCAGCCTTCAGCGATGGCAAGAATGCAAGAGGTGACCAGTTCCTTGTAGCTCAAATGAATACGACCTTTGTAATACAATCAGGAGAAAAAAAAACCATCACTGCTGTATTTTGGCACTCTTTTACATCCTATAGAATCTGAAATGACTGTGTTGGTGCTCTATGCACATCAAAGATAAAATGCACAAGCTTAAAGGCAGCAGAGAGCTGATTTTTTTTTTTTTTAGTAAAAAGTAGTCTGTGGTTATCCTGTGAAAGATTTCCCATTGCCCACTGCTCTGTTTCTAGAGAGCAAGAGATCAGAAACTGCTCAGTCTAATTGGTGAGTCTGTATGACAGGGAGCTGCCTTATTTCATGTATGGTGTAGAAATAAATGAGTGCTTAAACCCTTTGAAACACACCACTACTGCAAAAGCCATAGGCTGTAATTAAATTGAATGTGGGGTTGTATTGTCTTGTGCCCTTGGCTATAAACTTGATAACAGGCCATGGTACCCCCACTACTGTGTTCGAAGCTGGAACCTAATTAGAGATGTTGTAGATTTTCAGTCACTTTCGAAGCCCTTCTGTTCATCTTTTTTCCTGTGTCCTTTCTTATTATTTTGCTTTTCTGTTTCTGAAGCAACAAATTCACCCTTCTTTTCAGAAGGAAATTGTTAAGGGCATGTAGCCAAATATGTATGTGCAAGATAATTTTTTTATCGTATTTTGGATTCAAGGGACAAGTGTTGGTAACTGCATTTTATCTGATGTGGAAGAGATTTATTAGTGTTGAGACAGTAAAAATATATAATCATGTTTCCAGGGAATGCTTTCTAAGACTCTTCCAGGCATTAGAAAGGGGAATAAGGAAGGGATTGGAACTTCTCATAATACCTTGATCTAAAAGTAACATTGGAAGATGTACAATTGAATTCTGTTCTGGTTGTTTTTTGGGGATTATCAACAAGGAAAAATGGCTTTTCTGGGCTTTTAGAAATTTACATGGTTTGCATTCAGCCAGTTTTAGTTGATCTGAAAACCTTCAGACTTGCTAAGGACTTAATCCCTGACGAGAACAAGTATCGTTAATGTGTTCTTAATGCAACTTTTAGTTTTGAAAATAATCAAAGTTGTAGTGCACAAATGTATTATAAACATTTCCAATAAATTCTTGGTTAATTGATAAGCCTACCTATTGTATGCACCTGTACACTTCTGTAGCTAGGACAGATCATTTTAATGAAATGGAAATTGAGCGAAATTTTAAAGCCCCGTTCACTTTACCAATGTACAGATTTTTTTTTTTTTCCCACTGTACGTTTAGGACACATCTGCTCCATATAGCACAGGTCTGAGCTAGCACCTCCTTGGGACTTCTGACTTGCTTCAAATCCTAGCCTGAGTGTTCTGATGTGGTTTGCAGAGTTCTTGGTACTTAAAATAGGTCACGTAGTCTGGATAATGCATTATTGTGTGACTTCTGGAACGAGGTAATCACTTCTCTTCAAACAGTGGCACCAGCTGGAGGAAACCAATCCTTCTCCGGGGTGGGGGTAGGAGATGAGGTCTGAGTGGCGCTTTTTTGGTAGTGGGGGTACCTTGTGGTGGGAGGGAGGCTGTTTGGTAGGTGCTGTTCAGGTAACACAGACTGGAGCACTTGTCTGTGTAAAGGGAAGAGAGCAGAAAACTCTTTACAGGAGGCAAGGTGTGAAGCTGAATTTTGGCTTTCTTTTCCAAAGGACTTTTGGCTTTCCTTTTCCTGTCTCCTTATCAAAAAAGTCTTGTGGTGGTTTCTGAGCTGAACTTATCTCTACCACAGTGCTTCACTTCCCACTCTCCTCCTCAAAGTGGCCACGGACCAGGTCTGATGATGCTGTTTGTTTTAGTTTGGTTTTTGATATCAGGAGTGAGAGGAAGAGGAGCCTGTGTAGTTGAGACTCTTGTGCTTGGTAGCTTTGATGAAGGAGCCACAACTCTCAGGCTCCCCTGCGAATTGGCACCTGCGTTCTTTGTCACTACTTCTGTGCCAGCCTGTCAGAAATGTAATGCATAAATGAACAACTTCCCTAAAACACCTTTATTTTAAGCCTTTTGTGTGTGTGTGTGTCCGCTTATGTTTATTCAAAATTAAAGATTGCTGGAAAAATTTCAAGAGTGATTTCTCAACACTCTTCAGCTGAATCCTGAGCTTTTACTCACCACAGCGATATTTTTAGCTGTTTCTTCTGCTGCTGTTGATTTTTCTCTCTATGGTTCTAGTAGGCTTCAAAAGTGGCAGAGGGAGGTTGGTCTGCAGTAAGGGCAGCATACTGTGTCTAATGCCTTGGCTTTGAGTCATTGAAGTCCAGTGTAGTCATACTGAGCTCTTACTCTGATCCAGGGTGACTGGATGGGAAGCTTGTCCTCACCTTGCTGGTGAGAGCTCTTGTTTCATGGGTGAGGAGTCTGCAGTGCCCACGAAGGGACAGCATTGAAACTCTTGGGCTCAATAACACCAGTGATTAATTACCGAGCGTCCTCTGGCTGAAAGCTCCCCCGGAGAAGCAGCAGCGGAAGCGTGTAGTGTGTCTGGCCAGTGTGGGGGTGGCAGCACAGGTGTGTGGGTTCAGCATGAAACAGAAGGGGGAATCCACTCACATCGCCCTCCTCACTTCATTTGTACTTGGGGTGGCTTGAGACTCTTTTTGACCTTGTGCCTGAAGTGTGGGGAAGAGGAGAAGCAAGGAAGGTGAAGTGGACTTAAATAGCTTCCTTCCTTCCTTCCGTCTCACAGGGGCCGGCTGTTTCACCTGTGACATGCCTGATAAATTCCTTCCCTTGTATTGAAATTGCCCCATTCAGCAGAATTTGAGTCATCTGCAGTGCAGTAATTAACCCATCTAGTTTTGATGCCAAACTGGGAGGACCTAGCTGAGAGTTGGGTTGACAAGTTGGAAAGTGTAAATGGGAGCACAGATGCCGTAACAGAATCCTATGGCTGTAGTACAAACTGTGTTTGAAATTCAGACAGAGAGGGAGCCTGCTTCAACTGATTGCCTTTTTGAGGGTTTCCCTGTGTTTCTAATGATTTTAGAACTAGCAGCACTGGCTAGTCACAAAAAAAGCTTGCGTGCTATTCCTCCTTATCTCAGATATGACAGTGATACTGGCTGTTTGTGATGATGCTTTTTGTAGGCTTTTATCAAGTTGATCAGTACTAGTTTCCATCTTGGATTTAGAAAATGTTGTGTCTTTCTTGTCATGATACAGTAGTTTCTGGAAGCTCTCCCTAGACTGTTGCAAGACCAGGTTCACATTTTGCTCAAGTTTTTAAAATGCTTTTTAAGGGATGGGGGAAATAATAAGATGCTCTAAGCTTGTGGAGTTTGGCTTATTAGCAGTTCAGAAAGAACTGTTGAGCTTTTTGGTTTATTTTCTCTTGTCTCTTAATTTAGTAATGCTGAAGTATGGATCTTGCTGATTATCTCTTTGAAAATACAGTTTCTCTGAAAAAAAAGAACACTTTCTCTGAAAACTCACACTGATCAATGACTGGCAAACTGGAGAGTGGAAAAGTAATTGTTCTTTGAGGAAGAACAGATAAGGCAAAGCTATGTGGTCCATGAAACCATGTGTGGAAAACTTGAGTTCTCTAGACTAACTGATTCTGGTAAGAATATGATTTTTTTTTCCCAGCACAAACACTTAAAAAAGTTACATTCCTTAGCAGGGATGGCAATGCAAAATCCCTCTGCCTTTGAATCTGCTTTTTTCCCCACCAAATACTGTTTGAAAATAAAATAGGCAGAGTGGGACTAACGTGGTTTTGGTGTCAGCCTCAAACTGCTGCAAAATCAGCTTTCTGAAGCTGCTGCCAATCCAAAGCAGTATGTGTAACACAGTTACAGTTTGATTTTTGAAAAGCAGAAACAACTTTAATGTCCTTTCAGAACTTTGTAGTTTTGCCTTCCTTTCGGGGTATGTGACACACTTCCAAAGCAACCTTATTACTAGTTTTATCTCTTAGAAGTCTTTGTAAGTTACCTTTTTCGGGAGACTTTTAGTGTGTTACTTTTGAGATGCACTTGAATACAAATTTTTTTTTGTTTCCACTGAAAGTACTCTAGATGCAAGCTGTTCTGTTGAGTTTTAGGCATTGAAAAGTATCAAAAGTAAAGGAATTAAAAAAAAAAAGATAAGGAAAATGAGGTTTATTGTAATTAGGAAGTACAAATGTGTCAAAACGGGCATTACATATAGAATGTACAGTGACTCAATGCTAAATATAGTATTAGTTGAGTTGCTAATGCATTGTATTGATGTATGGAAGTAGCACTACACTACTGTGTAACTGGCAAAATTATCCCCATGGTACACAGGAGGATAATTCAACACTTCAGGGTTTACTGTGGTAATTTATTAAGAAAAGCTCTCTCGTTCTTGTGCTAAAGTAGAATTTTAACCACTCAGTTTTTCTCAGTACGGTATATTCACTTCCAAACTGCCAGTGGATATAATCGGGATCATGAATGTAATAGTAGGCTAGATTTGCAGTACAGGATAATGATATGGTAGTAACTGTGGTTGTCATGTAAAACATTCAGAAGCTTGTGTGTGTTGTTTTAATTGTTACAGGATACAAAGGCATCAGGTCAAATCTGTCTCTTTCCAGGAAAAAAAATATAATATATGAGATTTTTTTTTTTTATTAATTTAGATTTCACGAGGGCCATGTCCAAATTTTTGCTAAAACAGCAAAACACACTCCTCCTCAGTGGTCTGAAGTAGCTGTTACTTACTTTATCTGAAGGGACTACATTTTTAGGAGGGAAAAGGAGCAGATACGAGCTTTCCAACCTGTCTGGAGGCCAGAAAGGGTTAAATAACTGAGCTTGCAGCATTTTGAAGGCAGAGCATGATTACTTTGTGAGAAGAGAGAGATGGAAGTAATAAGTTGAAATGGAAAATAAGAAGGAGAGGAAAAGCAGAGTGAGAATACCTTACCAACGATCTTGTTACAAAGTATCAGTTCGGGAATGAGATTAACTTCTGTATACCAGTGTCCTTCTGTTTGATTAGTTTAATGGATTCAAGGAGCAAAAAATAATGTCTGTCTGGAGAGGGGCTAACATTGGAGGAAGAAATTAAGGGGAGGAAAAATCCTTCTTTCCTAATGCTAAATAACAAATGTAGTAGGTGCACTGAAACAAAATTTGATCAAGGAAAAGACAGACCCAGAGGGATGGCAAAGAAGAACTATGCATTTTTTTTTTCTTTAAAGTAGAAAAGCTAGAGGAAAATATAAAAGAACAGTTAAGGCGCAGGGAGGGAAGTCTGGGTTTTCTTCAGCTTTAGAGTGACTTAAAAAAAAGGTGAGTGGGACTTAATTTAAGTGCATTGTATTACTGCCTCTTAGGGGAGCTAAAATCTAAAGGGTTTTTTTCCTTAACCTTAAAAAATGTGAAATTTAAAACAGTGGTTTCCTGTAGAGTTTTGTGTTGGAGTAAGCATTGGTTCTTGGGTATGTATTCTGAAAGAAATCTGCTGTCAGCATGGTGGTAAAGTGTCCTGTAAGCATTGTGTTTGGTTTTATGCCTAATGGACAATAAAGTAGTTTCCTCAAGCTACTTGAAATACTCCTTGTAAACTAAAGTGTCCGGATCAATTTCTCATTCACATCCTATTAAAGCTCACTGAGGAAGTTGGGAAAACATGTTTTTGATCAAAGTACTGTAGAAGCTATTCATATACTCTCTTAATCCTTAAGCTACTTCGTAAAATTCCTGAGAAGAACCCCATTGGGTTCCTGCTTTCAAAGACACCTTCGTCCCACCTGGATGCCAGACAGAGAGAGCAGCTCCTCTGTGTGGTGGGAGGGCTCATGGGAAGTGTACGGGGTCGAGGGGAGACAGTTGAAGTGTCTTGTTTTTCCCATGTTTATCTGACTCACAGTTTCCTAGTGGAATACTAGGATTGTTGAATTATTTGCATGAATAGCTGTCTGCATCCAAAATGACTTGTGCATGCTAGTCTATTCTGTGTATGTTAATGCCTGAATTTGTCTTGTGTAGTCAGTTCATGTTACATGACAACCTTAAATGCCTCTGTGGTGTGCTTGATCAAAACACTTTTTTTTTTTTTTTCCCTAAGGAAACACATCGTATCATAGCTCTGAGAAGTCAGGAATTTCTTGATGGCTGGATGCTAGCTTTCAGCAACCTGTTCTTGAGAAGAAGTTAAACTGCTATCATACTGTACTCCACTTTTTTCATAAATATATTTTAAACTTGTAATCTCTTCTATCAAGTTTGTCTATGCATTTGCATGAGTAGGAGGCTCAAATCAATATTTACAGGGTCTGCTTTCATGCTTTATATATGCAGCTATATCAAGATACATTGTTATGCATTTTTATAAGAAACTTATTCAAGGGGAAGTGTTCATCTGATCAGCAATATCTGCTTTTTTAACTACGATAGGAGGATGCTTTGAGCACTGTTGTATAAGCAGTAAGAATGTGCTTTGGAGAAACTGTCAAATATGCTGGCTTTGTTGTGACTTGAAAATTGTGTTTAACTGTGGAGAAAAGTGGCCACCACAACACTGAGCCTCCCTGGAGCAACAAGTGTGCTGCCTGCGTGCCAGCAGGACAGTGCCACGAAAGTAAGTTGTGTTTCAAGACACAGGAGATGACAATGTTGGAGATGCGGTACCAGCTAATGGAAGGCTGTAAGCAGGGTACAAGATACATGGCAGAGACGTTACTCTGGCTGCAGTAGTGAGAGAGTCAGAAAAAGGGGGTTGGGGAAAAGGTCCACACCTGTAAGAATAGAAAGCTTGTTAGCTGTTCCTAAAGTGAATTTTTTGGTGACTCGTGAGAAAATTAACAGTCTCAGTCTGGATCTTAGAGGGCAAGTATCCTTGCAGCGGAGGCTGCTGACTGAACTCATGCTGGTTGTCCCTGCTGTTGGCAGCCTGGGTGGTGAATAGCTGCTCTTGCCCCACAGGTGAGCTGCTGACCAGCAGGACAGGGTGACAGCCACAAGAGAAAGCTCGCTCTGCCAGTGGTGCGCTTGCTGCCTGGGTGTTCTGCTGGGCTGTGGATGTGATGTTACCTAAAAGCAGCAGACTCCTGTACCAATTTAAGTTGAAAAACAAGACTAATGGCCAAATTTCTACACTCTGTGTCTTTCACTAATCATGAAAAATAGCAGTTTGCTTCTCCATCCTCCTGGCTGCACTATCTTGTTCATATAACTCACTGACTTTTACTTATGGCTACTTGTCTCTAATAATTTCTTAATGAAGCAGACAATTATATTTTATTTTATCCTGTATGAGCTGCTTCTCATCATTTATTCTTGTTTCCCTCCACTCCATTTCCACTCCAGGCAAAAATTATTTCCAGTGATGAAGGGCTGGATGTGTGTCATTCCAGAGCCATTGTAAATGACCCTACAGATCCACTTGCACACCCCATTTTCTCACTTAGAATGTGTGCAAGGAAGGTCGTATGGGGCCTGTCCCCATACCCCCTCCCCACATCAGTGGCCAAAAATAGATGTCTGTAGAAGAGAACAGAAATGGACAGATAGGTGATGCTTTTCATGTGGGTGTTATAAAGATGTTTGCCACTTCCCCCTCTGACGTGTGACATGTCAGAAGCACATTAATCATTAAAAAGTAAATATTAACAGAGTCACACTGGGTCTATGGGATGTATGGACCCCTTTACATTCTCCTCTCAAACTGTTTTGATGGGAATGTTGATTACAGACAAGGTAAACTTGTTTGTACTTCATTCATTAATAACAAACTATAAACTGCCCTGCCTCCCCTCCCCACAGGCAAGGCACTTGAGGAGATGCCAGGCAATTAAAGTACTTAAGACAGTAATTACAGTCAAATATACAACAAAAATAAAATCACTGCACATGATTTTTTTTTATGCTTGGTTTTGTTCTATGCTTTTATTAAACCGCAATTCTTGCCTCACGATTGAACAGGAATCTCTCAACTGGTAATATCAAAGTCTTTGACAAGCTTTCTTTGGTTCATCTGGGTATTTAGTAAACTCTTTGACGGTCTTCCTACTGAATTCATCAAAGCTCAGGTTCCTGTTTTTTAGATGTATCTTGCTATATAAAGCTGATGTACCTCTGAGCCATAGCACCAATCAGTAGGGAGGTGGTACCAATGCTACCTTGAAACTCTTCCTTTCTTACTTTTCTTGCTGGTTTTCTTACTGTACAAGGAGTAGCATCTCTAGTTATTGTGATGCCTATGAGAGGAAGACTAAATTAGGCTGAGGTGTTCAGTTGGCTTCAGATATTTGAATTGAAGCTGATGCGTTTTAATCTCCAGAAATTAGTGTCCACAAGTTTGATTTGTGAACCTGTTTACTGAGTTAGCATCCTGCAGTAGAAAGTTGTGTATATGCCAGCTCAGTATTTTTAAGTGAAATTCTAAGGGACTTCAATATTCCAGATAAAGTACACTTTAAAAAGACAGAAACTTAGCTGTAATGAGATCCAGCTGGTGTGCATAAACCTTTCACGTTGCGTTACATAGTTAAGTTGGTAAGTAATGTATGGGGAAAAATTCTGGTGGCTTATTCTTTTGTACTGGAGTTTTACGAGGCTGTATAAATACTGTAAGTATTTAATGGGGGAAATGCAGGATTAAAAGCAAACAGCTGATGATGTATGGTACAGAAATGTCATAAAGCAAATGTGTAGTAGTATCCTTTCAGTAAATATTAAATGACTGAAACTTAGCAGTGTTCACCTACGTTAAAATAGCTCTCATAAGAACAATTTCTAATTGATTGGTTTGATTAATGTGACTTTTTCAGAAATAGGTCGTTTTATGCTGGGTGGCATCAGAATGTAGATTCTCTCTGAGTAATGTTTTGACTGGTCTTTTTATTCTGTAACATCTACATCGCTGTGGTATTCAAAGCAGAGGACAGGCTCAGGGCTCCTTACCATAATTTAACAACCTGTTCTCCTTTTAACAAACTGTAATTACAGAAACATAAACTACATCTTCATTTATTTCAACGGCAGGAGCATGGGAGAAGAATGTGGGAAGGCATTCTTTGTGCAGCCATCAATTTAGTTGCCTACCTTGCAGTTGTTTCATAAACATCCTAGAAAGCTCCTGAAAATACCTAATGTGGAATGTGCCAAAAGTGGTTAAAATGCAAAACTTTGTCCTCTGACAGACAAGCCCTGGCAAATCTTAGCTTGATGTTACTGCCCTTGGCTGCCCTCCTCCTTTGTGGAAGGCTTTTGCTCTCTTGTGGAGTCAGCAAAAGGAGCCGTGTGCCTGCACTTCGGCAGCTACAACAAACCTTGGTCAAGGGATTAGTATTTTTTGGGTGCTGTCATTGTCACCAGCAAATTGAGTTGCCATATTTAGTCTGTGAACTGGAACAGAGGAGGCAGGGGCATGAAGTCTGTTTTGCCAGCTCTGCTATGGGGGTGGTAGCCCTGGGGAGAGGAGTGGTTAAAAAAGAGTCCGAAATTGCACAGCTATTTGCTGCATGATGATGTCTGAGCCCTCAGCTATCCTCATTTAAAGGGAACGGTCAGGGAGGTATTGTAACATATTGAAAGCTTAGGTAGGTGCTCTTATGAAGAGTATAATTTACAATAATTGCCACTTTTAATAATGAACTAATTTGAGATGGCTCAATGCCCACTAAACAGTTAAAATGACAATTTTAAGGTGCTGTTACCAATGTAGGTATATTGACCCCGAGCTGTTCAGAGGGATATTGTGAGGTGATTTCCACAGAGAAGGTATATTGTGCTTAGGCACTCTTCTACAAAAGGGAAACTGAATTTCAAACGAGAAATAAATTTTCACTTTCTCAAGATTTATTCAATGAAAGGTGAAAGGAACATTCAGAACATGAGTGAATAATAAAAATCTTCTGGTTCTGTGGGTTTGTAAGTTCTCATAAATCAGTTGGCAAGTTCCCAGTCATGACAACCACGTCCCATACTCCAACATTGCAGCCACCACAAAACTCAAGAGAAGGATGTAATCAACCCCTAATAAAAGTGGCAAGCCAAACGAGCAGCATTAAAAAAACCAAGGTGCTGTCTTGCAGATTTCTGACTTAATTTTTTGCAGTCTGTCACTATGCCAACAGACTCTTTACATCTTCCTCCCTTTCCTCTGTGGGTCTCCACCTTGCCTCTTTCTGCTTGGTAAAGAAGCAAGCAAAACTCACATATGGGACTTTGTGCAGGGAAAATGGGCTGAAGACCTTTAATAGCTCATACATAAGGATTTGACATGGCTCAGTATTTTGTGATCCTTGTTTTTAAGGAAATGCTGATGTAAAATATGGAAAAGAAATAGGTTAAAAGTCAAAGCAGTGATAATGAGTGCTCCTCTGTTTTTCTCACTGCTCTGGGGGCTGAGGTCCCCACTGCTCCTGGTGAAGCCAGCATGAGGAGTGGGGCTGCACTGCTGGGCATCCGCCCTGACTCAGGATTTCCAGCAAGGGTGAGCTCTGGGCACACAGCACCATGTCACCCACATGTCCTGGGTTAAAAAATGAGGATAAGCTCAGCAGCCTTGGATTACTTGGCAGGCTGTGCTTCTTGCCAGCTTCTCACTGTGTGCAGGACCTGTGAGTAGCCAGCGGACCTGCCGAAGCATGGGAGAGTGGCTGAAGGTGCCGCTAGGGCTGACTGAGTGCCCAGCACCTTGTGTGCTTCTCTTGTGTGAAGCGGCCTCACTGAAAGTGAGACGTGAGCTTGCTTCAACCTTGGAATGGCTGATTCCAGTGCTCTGCCAGCCTCTAGCCAAAGATCTGGCCTGAACCGACCCTTCTTGGCTTGAGATCCAGTGGGATCGCAGTGCAGTGGGAATAAGAGGCACTTTGTTCTCCATCGTAGATACACTGTGATTAACTTGGTAGTCATGAGGCCAGATTTACTGCTGTGCTCTCCCTGTTTTGCATTGCACAATGGCCCAAACACCCAGAGAGTGAGCAAATTTGATCCGTGTTTCCTAAGGATTGTGAAATTCTCCTTCTGTACAAATTTGCTGGCTGAATTTAAAGCATGATTTATAAAAAAGGTCTTTCCTTTAGAGTAAATGTGATTGCCCTTTCTGTAGGGCTGCAAGATAAATGTTCTTAGTCTTCAAGGGAACTTTTTCGCCACGCTGTCCTTAACGTGGTTTTGGCTCATCTTCCTTGCTGCACACTTTACTAACTTAAAGCTATTTAACTGAGATGCAAAAGAAAAATATTGTTTCTTCAGCATTTGGACTTGATGATGGTATACAAGAAACGCAGAGTAAGGGAGGCATTTGTTTTGCACTGTTCAGAGGCTTTTTAAAATCCTCCAAAGTCTGCTGTGGTTCTTATTTTTGGTCAGTTTCCTCTGAGTGCCATTGCAAGTAGACTTTCTCTTGCTAATCTGCTGCCTGAAATACTCTTTGTTCAGGAAAGCAAGTCTCTTTCTGTTGTAATCAGGGCTAGGAATTCAGCTGCAGGGTCACTCTTTGTGCTGTAGAGTTCACTGACCATGTTTTGCTTCTGGCAGTCCTAGCTTTGGCCCCTTTACACAGATCAATGCCAGGCTAACCCCATTTATTGCAACTACTGAATCAAAACTCTGCTTCTCCTATTTAATTTAGCTCAAAATAGATGTAATGCAAACAAGCGTCAGCATGGAAAAAGAGCCAGAAGAAGGGGGAGAATAAAAAACCATACTCAGGGGTTTTTTTAATTAAATATACACTAAATGGTGCCAGGCTCCAGGTTGGAAGAATTAGTTGGCATTGTATCAGTAGACCCTTTATAAAAATCAATCATCATCATTGATTCTAATTTGCTTGTGAGTATTAGAGTTTGTCTGCTTGTCTTCAGTTCCTTTTTTGTGTTTAAAACCATTTTTAATGTAACTGCTACTGCGTAAGCTCAGCCATGCATTCAGATTTCTCCTGGGTTTCTTAGTCCTAGATGAACCTCCTGGCTTGCTTCACTGTGCCCTCACGAGGTGAACCTCTATCCTTATTACTGGATTCCATGGTGTCAGCATCCTAGAAACTTCCAGACTTGCTTCTGGTCAAGTGAGGCTGCTGTTGGCAGGAGTGTGTTATTCTCGGTGAAGCTCCTTGATGCTGAGCACTTTGTAAGACTCATCACTGTGAGATGGGTTAAGAGGTTTTGCTGAAGCAAGCGTGTGGCATGGAAGACTCCTGTGGCCATCAAACCCTATGAGTCTAATATAATTTTTTTCTGTATCTGTGGCACATCTCAGTTTGAGAAATTGTTGGACACCTCAGGACCTTACTTGAATTTTAGATGACAAGACCTTCATGGTGTGGTTGGCATCCAGCCATCTTTCCTGGCCAGGGCTGGAGTTAGGAATTCCACTTGCCACACCTCATTCCGTGCTGCTTGTCAAATCTGTGGAATAAGACACACACATACCCTCACCCATTGTTGATTTCTGGATTGAAGTTCTGTTCGTTGTGCAAGGCAGCATGGGTGGAAATCATGAGGTCTGTTTTTTCTGCTGAAAAACAAAATCTAGCCATTCATCCTTCTACTCTACCCCCTTTCCCCATGGATAAACCTCTCACCAAGCTATTCCCTTTTGATTCTTCAACTCTAAGTTGATGTTCAACAGAAATCAAGTGTTTAGTTGACTGTTTGTAATGGGATGGAAGATAGTTGAGACAATCTACAACTTTGGGATTCTTACTGAAGTTAAGTTTTCTTACGCTCTACTAGGTGATCACCGCAGGACTCCTGAAACCCTTCCTGTTTGTTTCAAATGCTCCTTTATTTCTGACATTAGAAATCTTCTGTTCTTGAAGCCAGGCTTCTCAAGTATTTCTCCTGGAGGAGAGACCTATCAGCTGAAATGTTTGGCATTTTGGGGGAGTTTGCTTTTTGGTTTTGGTCTTGGTTTTTATCCCCACTCTTAGCAATTTCGTGCCTCCTCCTCCTTCTATCTGCTGTTCCCTTTTGCTTGCAGGGCTTTGTTGTTTCAAAAGGGGATACTTTGGTTTCCCACTCCAGACATGCGCTCGTGTCTCTGTTGCGCCTTGTCCTTGCCCTTTTCAGGAATGCTAGTGCTTCAGCCTCTGCTTTCCTCGTTTTCCACACCAGAGAGGGAGCTGATGGTTTCCTCCACTGCTCCTCAGTGGGAGCCAAGCATGAAGTGAGACGCAAGCTGTGAGGCCTTCCTGATGGTTCCCGCAAACTTACCTGGTTCCAGATAAAATCCTTTGCAGTTATCTCCCATACTTTTTCTGAGATTGGTCTTTTAAAGGCTCTGGATGTGTCACCGTATACAATTGTCCCTTTACCTGTCAACTCTTCCTCTTGCGAATGTTTCTTCCATTTTTCAGGTTCCTATTGGAATGTGGTGCGTTTCTTGCATATGGTTTTAAAAAATCATTTCATCATAGTTGGCAGTTTTCTGTACCTGACACCTTCTCATACTTTTGATACTCAAAACTATTCTTTTAATGATTTTTTTTATTTTTCCCCCCCAATCTGATAGTCTTTATCCTTCTTTAAAGCTTTTTTTTCTCTATTGCAGAAGACAGGTTCAAAACTCAGTTTGGGCCTAGAGAGGCCCCTGAGCAGCATGGTCTTACTGGTTATTACCACCCAAGATATTCAGTGAGTTTGTTTTCTCTAGCTTTGGTTAAATGAAGTCTTCTCCTGCTTCCCTACAAACCCAACAAAAGATTTCTTCAAGTATTATTCTGAATGAGGATAAGTTCATCTAAAGCTTACTCCCTCGACAGCAGTTTAAGTGAGCTGAGCTGAGCCTCCTAGCCACAGCCAGCTTCTCCATTACAAAACAGCCTGACAGAAGAGACATTCATTTCATAGCTACATGCTTATTACCCCTTGGTGCCTGGTCCAGCTGTGGCAAGTGACAGCCAGTGTCCAGGGTTGTCTCACTCAACTTCTGTGTGTTTTGAAAATAATGTAACTTTATTATGTTAATCTTTTATTTTCTCGATGAAGCTGCTGTTTGCTGGTTTAAGTTTGAGCTGTCCCTTGGAATCATCTAAGGATGTGATTCTTCTCTGTGCAATGACATAGATGTATTGACTATTGGTTTATGCCAGTGTGTTTTTGTTTTCAATTTCATTGAAATGTGTTGTACTTTAAAAGCAATAAAAGCTAGAATCTAGAGAAAGTGAGATAGGCATTTCTTGTTGATTGACAGGCATAGACTTTTCTGTTGCTTTAAACATTTACAGGTCCTTTTGTTGCCTAACCACTGGTGTTTTGTTTTTTAGTAATGACCAGAGAAGCATTACCACAGGCTTAGAAGCAGGCCATGCCATCCAAAGAAGTGCATATTGTATATAATGTAGATTTCATCCACTCTTCTAAAGTTGTATGCATGATCTGATTTGGTGCTGGATCAAGTAAAAGCCTTTTTATATAAAATTAAGAGTTTGCTGAGCTATTTGGCAGAGACTGTCCACAACTAAATAGTGGATTGCTGCTTCATGAGGTTGGCGGAGGCAATGATGGCTGCTCTTAGCATTTAGCACAGGGTTATATAGATTCAGGGTTAATCACCCCTGTGGGTAAAAAATGCTAAAATTAGCTGCCAAATGGATGTTTTTATTGTATGAGCTACAAAGACTACTTGGAGAAATCCCTATAGGTCTGAAAACAATAACCAAAATTGTATTTCTTAGCTATGGATCTTAGAGTATCTTTTACATATAATGGAATCAAATGAACCAAATCTAAAATATGCTTTGTTCCTATGCCATATGGTTGTTGTCTTGCCAAGCACTCTTTTCGCCTGCCAGAGCAGACTCCTGTGTTCTCCTTTCCTTGCATCCTGCCCTTCAAACTAACAAAACAATATTGCTGCTTGACCTGCACAGGGAATGGTGGGTATATGACTTTCTCTGTTCATCCCTAAATACATTTCCAGCACTTAAGAAAACTCCAAACACCAGAAAAGAGGCAAAGTGAAGTAAAAAACCTTCATGCACTACTGCATTGAAGGAGTCTTTTGAATTTAGTCACAGCTGTATTTAGCTTAGTTCGGGAGTTCAGCCTCTTCCTACCAGCCACCCAAAAACATAACTGCTTCTCTAAGGGATTTAAAATCCAAAGATGGACAGATTTTAGAGTGGGGCAGGGGTAGGGAAGTATCTGGGTCACCGATGGGTTTGAGTGAAGGTTTCGTGTGCCATATGCATAGCCCATTTCCAGAGCTCTGGGGAGAGGCCCCCATTGCTGTGTGCTGCCTCGTGTGTATTTTTAGCAGGGGGCTGTTTCCTGTGCCCATGCAGTGACACCTGTGTAGTGTTATGCTGCCTGTCCCAAGGTATTAAGTAACCCACAGGCATTTTGAAATAGTTAATCATAATATGATTTCTCTCACGATAATGCTTGGGTTTTTTCATTCTCCTGCTTATTATGAAATCTGTAGGCTGATAATTTTAATGAGAGTTACAAGAGGAGAGGAAAAAGTCCCAGCTAGCCCTGGAAATGCATGGGATCATGGTAGAGGCGGGTAAATGCTCCCTATTGCAGTCCATCTTGACAAGAACTTCCGAAAAGCCTGTCATCTCAGTAAGTTCAACTCTTACCCTTTCCTTGCACTGTTCTCTCTCTTGGCAGTTTCTGTCCCTCTAGTGGGGTTTTGATAGATTATAATTTTTGTGAGACTGGGACGTTGCTTTGCTAAGTTCAGCTACAGAGACTTGTTGAAAAGGGAATAGATGAGAAAGAAAGAAAGAAAGAAAGAGAAAGAGAGAAAGAAAGAAAGAAAGAGAAAGAGAGAAAGAAAGAAAGAGAAAGAGAGAAAGAAAGAAAGAAAGAAAGAGAAAGAGAGAAAGAAAGAAAGAGAGAAAGAGAAAGAAAGAAAGAAAGAAAGAAAAACTGACTGACACAGGGATCCTAAAGGTCAGTTCTTTTTGTCCATGGTGTTTCATTGATACTGGAATGAGGAATGTATAATTTAAGATTACAGTTTCACACCCTATTTCTAGTTCTCGACCCAACTGAGCTGTGACTTTCAAAATTGTGGTTCTGTTTACATCTTTATCATAAATTAGATGATTACAAATGTGTGGCTTCAAAGCACTTACATGCCTTTTTCCTGCAGTCAGGTTATAGATGAAGCTGTCTGTTTTATTGGCTACTGCCATAATTACCAAGTGGACTCAATGTCTTCAAAATTGCGATTCCAGCTGAGAATATTTTATTATTGGTTGCTTCAAGAAACATCTGGAGAGTGCTTCGAGCTCTTGTATCTTACAGCATTTCAAAGACGTGGTTTTATCAGATCCTTCTATTTTGTCCCTTACATTTTTCCTCTTCATATGGCCAGAAGAGCTAATAAAAGCTCTTCAAAGACTTTCTTGTATTTTTCTTTAGCCTGGTAAAGTGATCCTAGATACAAAATTCTTCAGACAGTCCACAAGTGGGGGTGTTTTTTTGTTTTCATGTTCAGTCTGAAGTAGATAATGTTCTGTTGATACAGTTTTGGACATATCTTCTCTAGATGGGTCAGTGTTATTTCTTTCTGCTCCTAGGCAAATTAATAAACCAAATTTAAAAGTGCAAGGGAAAGCAGGCGGCTGGCTGATTCAAAGGGAGAGGCTATGTTTTTCATCACCACCCTTTCAAAGCCTCTCTGAATCAAAAGAACCATTGGATTGCGAAGGCAAGACCTATGCCACACCAGAAGCTCCCAGTTCAGCAATTTTCCCAGGGTAAAATTATAACTCATGTTTCCTCAGCACAGGCTGTAACTGGCAGCGTTCCTTCTACTTCTAAGGGTGAAATTGCTGGGGGGAGAACAGACATCTAATGTGCCTCTGGAAGTTTTACAATGGGTGTTAGCCTCCCTTTGTGGAAAGGTAGATGTTCTTCTGGAACATACCCAAGGGCAGGTGCTATTCAAACTGGAGTGTAAACTGATTTCAAATAAGGCAGTACGGGCTTATTTTTGTTCAGTTTGTGAGTCAAATCTAAAGAAGAAAACCCCATTTCTCAAATTCTGACAATTCATGATAGTCTTCCAGTTATCCCACTGAAGTCTACATTTTTATGGGTCTTTAAAATCTTCAGATGCAGCTGCAATTCAAGACATTAATCTTTATTCATGTACTGTGATAGGATCTTACCTTGCAAACAAAACAGATTTTAACAATGCTTGTTTTTCAATGTTACTTCTCACCAGAAGATTATTGGACAAATTGCAAATTTGGTCCAAGAAGAATGTAACCCGTTGATTTCTTTCCCACTAAAATCTTGACACCATTTGTAAGGATTTGTTTGACTTCGCATTCAAATATATCAGCATGGTTCTGGCAAAGAGAAGTCCTTTCCTTCTAAGCCCAGGAGGGAGTGTTTGTTGTTGTTTTTCCCTTGTCCTTATGTGAAGACTCTTACAAAATACGTGTAGAGTGCGTGCTAGAAGTGGATAAAAGGCAACAGCACTTGAGTGAAAACTAAAACTGACTAAAAATTACGTTATTAATAAATCTCAACCTACAAGTAGTCTACTTGGGAACAGTTGAAAGATGGATTCCAGTGTTCAGAGTTCTCCTGTTGCTTCCCATAGCTGTTCCCGGCCCAAACCCCGTGTGCATGTGGTGAAGGTGGCTGTCACGTTCCTGCCTTCACTGGTGCAGGAGACGAGCTGGGAGATTCTCCATTCTTCACAGAGGCAGTGGGAGCCGTTGACTGCTCTGTGCTGGGCTATTCCCTGGGAGTGGGGAGAGCTGACTGAGTGGCTGCCTCATTCAGGGAGGAGGTGTGGACTCCGAATGGAGCCCCAGAGTATTTAGGTATGCTATCTGCAAAGTAGCTGGCAGGCCAAACTTCTTGCAGCAGGGGTGAAGTGGTCCAAGATATTTGGATCGGTGGTTCTCACTGGAACAAGTGAAGCCTTTTATAGTGGGGAAGGAGTCTGTCATCTCTGTCCTTTGCAAAAGGTGAGACTCCCTTTGTGTGTGCTTGCTTTCCTATGAAGTACAAGTAAATTCACGTTGTCTCTGCTACCTGAGGTTTGATAGAGGTATGAGAAGAAAAGCGACCTATTTTCCAGGTTTAAAGGAAAGTAAATGAAACTGTCCTCAGGGCAGCAGAAGCAAAGACTTTTGTATCAAGCTGTAGTGTTGTGGGCAGGGCTGCCAGGCTGCTAAAGGCTCTTCAGACCTGGAAGCCTTTCCCAGGGACTGCTCATCTTTTAATAGCGTTTCCTCCATTTTTTTTTTTTTTTTTAAGTGTCCACAATGCCTGCAGTCTTTCTCTCCTCAGACCAAGGGATCGCTTGGTACTTACTGGCTTGTTCCTGCAGTGTCTGACAGGATACTTGTCCCCTCTTGCAAGTGAGAATAAAGAAGTTTGAGTGAAGGTGATTGTAGCACTGCGTTGCGTACCTCATGAAATATTTTGAACTCGTCATGTCCAGCTCAGGCTGGGGAGTTACACTTTTCATTTGGTCACTCCTAACTCAGTTTCATTGCTAATTTGAGTAGATGCCGGTGCAGAACAGACAAGCCCTTGGTAGAGCAAGTGGCCTGAAATGCTGGCTGTGCAGTCTGCCCCTATCATAGGACACCCTTGGCAGCATCATGGCAAGTCTGTTACCTTTGGTTCGATGTCTCCTGCATCTAAACACTGCATCCTCCAGCATGGTTAGGGGATGTTTTTGCCTGCTGCATCCTGGGGTGAACACCCTGTGATTACACAGTGTCAGGTGGGCAGTGGTGTGCTGTGCACTAATTGGGAGCAGCTTTCAAATCCGGTTTTGCTTGTAAATTAAATGGACGCTTTCACGGAGTGAGAATGGAATCGCTGCCTCTAAAGGCTGTAGAAGTTCTCCTTCCATCTTGAAAGCCAAAGTGTTTGTGTTTGGGGATAGTGAATCTGGGCTGGACCCCCAAGTTTGGTTTGTTTTTTTTATAATACAGTGGGTTGGATGTATTCCAAAGATCCTGCTCGTGTTATGGGCTTCAGTCTGATTCTGTGCTGGCCATGTTTGCCACTTGCTTGACCCAAGTACAGAAGGTGTGCACATCAGCCACCTCCAGTAGAAAGATTGTGCTTGACCCAAGGAAGAAATGGGTAGGCAGTGCAGAAGAACAGGGATGTAATAAATGACAGCATTTGGGCTGACCTCAGCACTACTCACCCAAACAAGCAAGGGGCTGAGTTAATCTTCTGTAAAGAGTGCAAACTTATAAAATATTTTGAGGGAGGTATTAAACTTTTGTCTGCAGTTTCGAGGCTCAGGGAGGTTTTCAGAGAATTTTATAAGCACTTGAGAAGATACATCCTGTCTCTGTAAACTTTTCCAGGTTTTTGGACTCGCCTTTACTGCTGTACTGGTGTAAGCACAGGTCCTCATTTGACTTCTGCCATTATCCATGAATTCTTTTTCTCCACTTAGATTTTTCTGAAAGTTTCTGACGAAAGTGTGGTTAGAGCTGTTCTGCTCAAGCTAGTTGTGTGCTATAGACTTGGCTCCTGGGCTCTGGAGTTACCAAACTCTTGTCCAAGGGTGGTTTTTAACTGTCCTGCGTCTCCGGGTAGGCAGCTTTCTCCACTCAGTACAAACAAATACCTCGCTTCCTTCAGCCCCTTGCCTTGCATTTGGTTCTCTGCACCTGTGTCATTTATTCTAGGTCCTGGTCAGCTCTGAAATCCCAGCAAGACTCATTTTACCAAGGAAATGCCACCACATCTCTCCAGCGCTCGCAGCGCTTAGCGCATGTATGTGCCCAGCAGTACCAGCATCTCAAGGAGGAGAAGGCTGTAAGCAGCCAGCATTTGGGGTGTGCAGCAAGGGACCCCCATCCTGAGGGGCCAGATCAGCGCTCCATCCCAGGGCCAGTGACTCTGGGACAAGGAGAATGTACCAGTTAAAACTGTCCCGTCAGGTAAGTGCTCCAATCACCACAGCTGTAGCCACCCTGGTGTGACCAGAGGTTCATTTATCACCTTTGTAGGCTTGATCTGCATTTGAACTATTTCAGGCTACAGAGTGGACAGCCTAATACTGTTCCTGACACCTTCAGGAAAGAGTTGGGGCCAAGGTTTTTGTTTCACAATGAACTATACCTTACACCCTGGCTATGATGGACCCTTCTGGATATCTCTGTCTCCTCTGTCCGGTGGCCTTGTGACACCCACCTTTCTAAAATGCATTGCTGCATGTATTTCTGCAAATAATACTGAGTGCCCCAAGCACAGCACTTGTGGTGGGAGGAGTGAGCAGCTGCTTGGCATAGTAGATCTTCCGCACTTCGGTGCCTCAGCATATCCAGAAAACCCTCCTGCTTCTCAAGCTCTCCATTGTATTTGACTGTCTTGCATAGGATAATTTGACCTTCTGTCATATGTTGACAGACATTGAGGATTTAAAATGAAGCTTTAGAGATTTAGAATAATAAATCTAGTCCTACTATTGAGTCTCAGCGGACCTGGTGTCTTAGCTTGCTGTGGCATTGAATTGCAGCTGATTGTGTTTTGGGCCTATTTCTCGTGTGACGCTCAAACACAATTGTTCTGGAGTTTTGCCTTATAAACATAATTCCTAATGTTCAGAGTCAGCAATCCTAAACCTTGCAGCTGTGAGAGAAAGGGCAGTTGGATTATATTGATGAAAGGCAAAACATGACAGTGCAATCGGCATATTTTCGCTGGGGAAAACAATGGGCTGTTTCTTTGTTTTGCAGACCCAGTGGCAGCAGTAAAGCCCAACCATGTCCTCAGGGAGCTACCGACCACTGGTGTCAGGGTGAAGAAGCAGAAGAAAAGGATGGATGTGCTTACATGTAAAGACTTTTTGACAAAGATCTGAGCAATTTCTTTGTGCTTCTGGGCTCTTCAGAATGAAGGTGAAGAGAAAGCACCATGATGGCATGCACACCTTGAGATCAAAATGCAGTTTGCATGCTCTGCGTGGTGCATATGGTCATCTTTGACCACCTTGCAGGGCTCCGTCTGAGGGGCCAGCACAGTTCAGTGTCATCTGTGGATGCTGAGTACCAGAGCCACAGCCAGAGAATTTCATGTGAGGACATCACCAGCCCATAGAGGTGCCCAGGGTGGGATTTTCCTCTTCCAGCAGGATAAGCTCCTGGGTTTCTTGGACGTGTAGCTTTGTATCTCTGCCTGCTTGCTACACCTCCCAGGAGTGCTGTTTGTACTATACTGATATTGTTTATGTTGAATAAATGCTTTCTCCAGCCTCTTTGTTGTGGCAACTCTTTTTGCTGAATTCAAAAAAGTGGGGGGGTACTTGTTTAAGCATTGTGGTGAGACATGATCATGACTATTTTTTAATCTTTAATGAAATGTTTGTTTTGAAAAAGTGCATCTTCAAAATGGGGACACTTGTGCAGGAGCCAAATCCAAGAGCAGTCCTAATGTTCCTGGTTTGGATGAGGTTCTTGAGCTGTGCTTTCCCCCATCCCACAAGCACCCCTGAGCATCAGCCTGCTGTTTAGTTCAGAGTGCAGGCACACAGATGTCCCTGACACTTGAGTGATTTCTGCTCTGTACTGGAGGAAAAGAGATTTGACACCAGCTCCTGAAGTTTGTTTGCTGTTTGGATTCATTCCTCATACAGTGGGATATATGTGTTCAGGGGTGACTCTTCTGCTGGAGGTGTCTGATGTGGATGTGTTAACTCCTGTTTCCAGTTGTTCCTGGGCACCAAGGTTTTGTGAGGAGAAGCATCTCTCTCATGACTCTCTGTTGTGAAAAAAGCATAATGAACACAGACTGATTTAATACTTTAGAATAAACTACTGCATGATTATTCTTTCTAATGTCTAGAATAGATAAGACAAGCTTGCCCTCACCTTCCCCCAGAAAACCCAAGGGAGTTAGAAATGTGTAAATTTGAGTTTCTCAGCAGTAATAACTGCTGGGGCTTTGACAGGGAATATATATGCTACTGAGTAGCATATATACTTCTGCTTGAGCTGGGCTGGCTTACAGGGAAGACGTTGGCTAAAATAACTCCAGCCAGCAGTGTCTTGACCTGCAAACTAAAATGATCCTCACAGTCCAGTGAGTCAAGCAGATATTTTGTACTTTAATGCAGGTCGTTCTGTGCCTGAGCTTGGGTTGCCTTGTAGTGGCATGGTTTTTGTCAAGGTTTCTGTCTTAAGAAGGGAACCAGGATGACTTTACTCAAGACCACAGAGCGTAAATAACACTTAGGACACGAGAGCTAATATTTTGAGGGGAGGAGTAAGCCTCCCATCTCTTTGATTTTTGTACACTTAGCACATTGTAACGACTCATGTTCTTCAGATATCTCCTATTCCTTCCAGTTGCTACCAGAACATCTACATAGTTCCTATGTTATTGTTGTTTGGTAGACCACTTGCATGAGTGCACATCTCAGCCCTGCAGCTACTGTGTTTTTTTCAACCCAGGTGTAAAGGCTTATTCTTTAACAATGTCTTTGAATGGAGTTGGGGAGAAGATGGTATAGAAGAAAAGGCAAGGAGTGGAGAAGGGATTTGAAAGCTCTTCTTCATGATCCTTGTCCTCCTTTGGTAGGAAGACTTCTAAATCATACAGATTTTTGTAAATCCCAGGAGGAATAGTTAAGGCAGGGCTGGTTTTGCTTTTGTTGAGCCTACAGGAGGGCTTGCCTAGAGCAGAAGATGTGAAGCAGGTTCAGATATACTCTAAAGACCTGTGCCTATAAGCTGCTTGTTGTGGAAAGACTCCTTCAAATATCAGCAAAGAAGTGGAGGAGCCCCAAACTTCTCTAAGAGCAGTGCTTTTGTGTGCTGAACCAAAACAGAAAAGTTTTATACAACCTAAATGCCTTTAGCCTGCCTAGCACACAGATTTTGGCACTTTCAATTACATAATTTCAGTAATACATTCATTCTGAGTGAAAGTGGGAACTAATTTTTAATGAAAAGTTGTTGGAGGGGGGGAATCACCTGGATATTAATAATGATAAATGCTTTACAGGGTATTTGAAGTATTATGGTTCATGGGAACTGTTATGAAACTGGATATTCTGTTCTTACTTGATTTTTTTGTAGGATAAATAATAAAATGTTTGAGAAGGAAAGCTACGAAGTGACAAACAGACTGTTGACAGGTCAGGAAGGTTGCTGCCCATCCAGCCAGTGCAGGTGGTAGCGATGCTTTGTGCCCCACTCATGAACAAAGCTGATGCAGTTCACAACCTCTGTGATCTCCTGTGTGGGAACAGCCGTGGCTGAGCTCTGAACCCGTTCCTGGGTTCATGTCTCACCTGCCTGACACGAAGAAAGGCTTCTGAAGAGCTTTTTGATTCTTTTTGTTGTCAGCTGTTCTAGATAGCTTGCTGGAGCCCATTGAGTTCAGTTTCTCTGACTCCCTTCCCTCCACCTGTAATTCTTGCTAAAGAATTGTATTTGTAATCATATTAGGAGGTAGAAGCTTAGCTTACCAGCAGTGTCTTGTTTTAACTACTTTTTACCAAGCTTGTTCACTTCCATGTTTGCAATAATCCAACACAAGCCATGTATTTGCTCAGAGACTGTTTGCCCCTGTGTTATCCTTTCCATAGCTGAACTAATACAGTGATTTAACTAACGCAATTATATAACTCTGAGCTGTTAATTGCTGTACCCATTGGATGGTCATCTGTGCTCTGACAGTGCTGTCGAGTTGTGCCACATTTTAAAAAATGGGATTTTTTTAAGTACCTGCTTCTCTGAATCCCATTTCTGCTTTAATTTCTCTGGGGCAACTGCAGTAGAAATACAATTGCCTAATTTCAAAGTGTGTCCAATATGGTACTGAACTGTTTTTATGCAGGGAAATGTGCTTTGTGGGCTAAGACTGGAGCAATGTTAGCATTATTGTGCTTAATATCAGCCATTGAGAAGAAGGACTTTGTTTCATGAGACACAATAAACGCAGGTAACTTGAAGAGGAAATGTTGAAAAGGAGGAGGGTGAAATAAAAGAGCAAAAGGTTTTATTATAAAGCATTTTTATTTCTTGGGAGTTTTAGTAGGTAAACTATAAATGGCAGCTTGGTTATGAATTGCGTTTGGAACTGCTTCCCTTTTCTTATGTTTTGTGTGTTCTTTTGCCTTTTAAAATGCCCATGGTCCTCCAACCTATCATCTCCCATCCTGGCAGTGATGTTTACGCTACACATTCTTCCACTGTTTTGTGCAGCCAGCGCTATCGCAGCTACGCTGAATGAGGTTCCAGCCTAACTACAATATTAACCCTGCAAATCTGTTCATTTTCTCTCGAGCAGCCCCAGGCAGGGTATACAGGAGAATGCATCCAATTGAAAAACTATCACAGACTCGGTGGTGCTGCACTGTGCTAAATTGCAAGAGAGATGTGTTTTTTCTGCCAGAGAGGATCCTGTGAAGGGACATGGTGGTGTCCATCTCATACAAGTTACAGAATTTGTTTTTTGTTTTAGTCTCAGCTTTCACTAGTGATTTTATCTTTATTTTTGCCAAACTGTTTGTCTGCTTTTAAGCACTGAAATGTGTTCCTCAGACCTGCTGCTTTCCTCCTGCTAATCGTCCAACATGTGCTCCCCCCACCCCCAGTTTGTATCAGTCCTTGACTTCTTACTTTCACTTTTGTAGTTGTTGTTTTTAATTTTTTCTTCATTATTTTACTAAATACTGCTCTGCAGATCAGTAGCATCTTGGGTGGTGGTTGTACCACATAGCATTTGTAGCAGACATTAGTTTTGCATAGCGTGTGTACCTTATTTTGTCTGGACTTGTCTTCTTCGCGCTGCAGGCACCTCCTCGAGCAATTGTAGTGATTAAGCCTGGTATTTCTGCAGATTTATATTAACTTCTGCTTAAAAAGAAAGAGAAGAAACCCAACCCTTCCCCCCAACATCTAAACTAGATGTTTTTCTTCATTCTCTTCGTTTTTATCAGTATTAGACCTAAGCTTGCTTTTGTGTATGAAAGAAAATTAGTTAAGTACCTTGTGGTTTATAGATGCCTTTTGTTACATATTACTCGGATTTATTGTGCAACGTTGGCCTGTAAATCATTTCAGCCAGACATTTACCTGGCTCATGTTGCCTTTATGGTTTGAGTCTTTTAACAGCCATGAAAAATGGAGAAATGACGTTTTTGGCGGCGGCGGACTTTGCCGGTCCGAATGCCCCGAAACTCTCTCTCACGGCCGCGCTCCGCTTTGCCGAGGTTTGCTGCTTGGCTCCGAGGAGATGTTTACAAGGAATCCATTACTTCGCGCAGCTGAAAGACAGTGTTGAAAGAACAAAGGGAGTTTTGTGATGAAGTGTATCTGACTTCTCGCTGCTTTGCTTGCCTTTTAAATGTAAAACTTAGTCATTTGCAAAGGCTTTTAGTTCTCAGGGCATCCCTATAAGATTCCACCCCGTGTGGAGCTGTCCTTCAGTCGAAAGCGGGGCTGTCTCAAAACCGCTCTCGAACGCATTTCTATTTTAATCCCCGACTTTGCCTGCCGCCTGCCTTCCTGGCTCCAGCTCACCGCCCTGCCCTGCCCCACCCGCGGCGCGCAGGCGGCCGCTGCTCCGTGCCGGCGGTGCAGCGAGCGCTCCCTTTGTGACTAAAAGTTGGTTTCACCAGCAGAGCATCGGCTCCCGCTCCGCGCTCATAGCTCGCCGGCCCCGGGAAGCCGCTCAGACCTGCCGCCTATGTGGGGCACGCGGGGACAGCTGTCGCCATACGTATAACTTTTAAATGGAAAATGTCTTTCTCAAAGGCTGTCGATGTCCAGTGGTCTGCAGTCCATGAGCAGTTGACTAGTCCAGGTGTTTCTGCTTCTGTTCCTGTGCTATGTGAATTGGGAATTCAAGAGAAGAGTGTGCAGGATGGAGGAGTTGAGGGTTTGTATTTCTATTCTGGTGGTACGGCAGTGACGGAGGGCTTGGGAAGGAACAGAAAGGCTACCTGGGGTCATCTTAATTAAGGAAAATATTGTTCTCAGTCTTTTTGTCTGCATCTCCTTCTGTCAGTGCTTTTATCAACTCTTAAAAACGAGAATGACCCTTTTTGTTGGTACGGATTGACTGTTGCGAGTAGCATTCAGGAAAAACTTGTTTTATTGAACGTGATTTCTACTTTGTGGGTTTTATCAGTGCATTTTGCCCCACTTATTTAAAATGTAGCCATTTAAGATTCTTGGAGCTGGATTCGTTTTAAAAACTGCGGAATATTTGTCTGTGCTTTACTAAGATAAAAGTCACGATCTGAGACTATGAGACAGTCCTATTGATTCAAGTTTGGGGGTTTCTATCAGGTTTTTAAGGAGATCATTAACCCAGGTCTATCTTTTCACAGGACAGTCGGCCCAATATGTCAAGACCTCTGATCACTAGATCCCCTGCATCTCCATTGAACAATCAAGGCATCCCCACTCCAGCACAGCTCACAAAATCCAACGCACCAGTTCACATTGATGTGGGTGGGCACATGTATACCAGCAGCTTGGCCACGCTTACAAAATATCCTGATTCCAGGTAACTTTAAAAAGCTTCTTCTGCATGTCTTTGGCAAACTCCTTTTCTTCTTTTTTGTGCTTGGACATCCTGGGGCTGTCTCAGAATGATGAATTTAGCTCCTTTTGTTTCAAAATTAAATTAGCTTTCTTTGTTAGTAGGCAGTTAGAGACTTACTTTTCTTTCCCTGCTCCACTGTGTTTCTGACAAATGGCACTTCTGCAAATCCGTATGTGTGTGTACTAAAACAAAGCTGATAGTAAAGAGCGCTTACTTTCTACTACCTAGGATTCTGGGTTTATGCCAAAGCACCCATGCTGTGGTTTGTTACATTCAAAAACTGCAGTGATACTGCATTTGAGCCCAAAGGTGGGGGTGTTGAGGTATTTGTTTTGTTTATTTTGGAACAGTAACCGCTCCCCTGTACTGTCAACATGCCATGTCGGATGTGTCACTTGAGGCGAAGGCAAAAGGGAATGAAATAAACTATAGGACAGTGTTAACTGAATACTTTTTATAGAATCTTAGGACTTTTCAAACAATTAGGCTCTTAACTCTCAGGTATCTTTTGAATGAAGTATTTATGACTCTGGAAGCTCACTGGTATTAAGCAGTCAGAAAACTGCTGCATGCGTGAGCAAACAGTGCATGTTGAGTAGATAAAAAACAAGAAGGCATGTCTAAGAAAACAAGAGTGCATTTAACAGTGTGTATGGGCATTACCTGGTGATGATGGCAGACAAACAGTTTAGTGGTACTGTAACTCTAAGGGTTGGTTATCAGACAGCAGGTGTTCATTGTGTCCACTGTATTAATCTATACTTTGCCCTTCGCCGCCCAATCCTGCTCTAGATGGAAGGCAGTGTTCCCATTGTGTTCTCTCCAGTTGGAGGGTGCAGATTTTCTGTTTCTTGATCCCACAGCTCTGACTTGCCTTTTCAAAGGGCACAAAGCACGCTTCATGGGATGTGGCTTCGTTCAAAGCCTGGGTTTCACTTGATACTACTGCCTCTGCAACATTGGCTCGCAGTATTAGATGGACTGAAGCAGTGCTCCTGACACAAGGAGCTGCCAGGGCTGGAGGAAGAGAACAGTACATACAGCGAGGCACATGGCCTTTCTTATGACAGCCACCTCAAGGAAGGCCCAGCAGAAGGGAGCAAAAGAAGCCATGCCAAAGCCTGGGTCTGCCAGGAGAGATTGAAGTAATGTCTGGGAAAACTTGAACTGTTCTTTGAAAACCAAATCTGTTGTTTCGGGGATTTTTTTTAGGAGCTGTTTGTGTTCAGCTCCTAGTGGTTGTGATTACTTAGTGGATTTTTTGGTAGTTGGAGCAGTGATGGTGTCTGACACTGTTGTGTATGCAGAATGAGAGGCTGCTGCTTCTTCTGTTTTCATGTCAAATTCACAGAGAGAGTATATTACTTCAAGTGAAGAAACACTAAAATGTCATTCAAAAATATGTATGGTGGCAGTGGAATTTAGGCTTAATGTATTCTGTGCTCAATTGAGCCATTGTAGCACTTGAAAGTGAAAGCTATGCCTGTAGCATCAAAGCCAGGTTAATAAATTAAACATTTTAAAAGCTCTTCAAACATAATTTAAAGAAAACCCAAACTCTGAGTTATAGTCGTTCTGTTTCAAGTCGTTCTGACATGTGTTTGTGTTTCAGTTCTGACAGTGTCTTTTGAACCTCTTGATGAGTGAATGTTTCCAGCGTAGCTGTTAGAACCTGGAATTCCCAGCCACTTCCAGAACTTGAGAGATTTTTTTTAACATTAGCAGCTTCAAAAGAGCAATTATTAAACTCGTTTGAATGTCAAGACAATGGCATGAAGCAATATGCCAGCAATCACGATATAGTTGTTTGGGTTTTGTCTGAGATTTTGCCATCGGGTTTCTTCCTAGTGGAGGGTTGGGATGCATATATGTGTGTATGCATATCTATACATATTTATATAGAGTGAGTGCTAGGTAAAAATTATCCAGTAATATTTGGACATTAATACAAATTGTTTCTTGGAGCCTGACCTGGTCAGTTTATATCTAGCTAGACTACAACTTTGTTACTCAAGTTTAGCACAAGGCTTTTGTCAACATTGCTTATATGTTTCTTTTTCTGCCAATATCGCATGTGTGGATGATATCAAAACTAAGGAAGGTCTCATAGATATTTTTGGGCCAGTTGAAACCTCTTGAATCTTAGTGTCATATGAAGTATTTATTGTCTATGAAAAATAAGGTCTTGATTATCTTGCCTGAAAGAGCACTGCTCCAGGGATGAGTCAAGGCATCGGTTGCAGGCTCCAGCATGTAACAGGTTGAGACATGAAAGTCATTAGGTTTCTGACTCGTATTACATGTAGTCTAAGGGCCAGAAGCCTAAAATGAACCTTTCATCTGTGGGCCAGGTACCAGAGTCATCTTTCTTTGTGAGATTGAAAGGGTGATATTCAAACCAGCAGCTTTGGAGTCACTCTGACTTGCTGGTGTGAGGGAGACCTATTCTGATAGAGCAGTCTCTGCTTTGGAGCAAGTGTGCTCTTCCTTCTCCTTTTGGGCTCAATAGCATATCATCTTGTACCTCCCTACTTTCTTCTTCCTAGACAGTAGAGTATGAATTGGAAAGAGTATTTTAAAAAAACAGTTCCTTAAATTATATCAGGTAAAGACTTGTAGCTTGAAGGGATCATTTTCCATAATTCTTCTGTTAGGTTCCCCGACCTGGTTTGTGCCTTGACATGTAAAATGCCTACTGACAGATACCTGTTCATTCCTCCAAAGAGACCTTGGTGTGATTGTAAAACTGCCTTGCTACTGTTGCTGGATCCCTGTCCTTTGCTTTAGAAAGACCGTTGAGGGCTTCTCTCAAATGTCTTGTGCTTGAAGAACCCAAGGAATCAGAACCAATCTATATTTTGGTCAAAAGCTGACTCAGTGAAGCAATCCGACAGACAAGCAGCTTATCTAATAGGTGATTTTAATTGAGAAATCCTAGAATTATAAATTCTGAAGCTAAAATAATGCTTTAAAAAGCCCTCAAAATTAATTTTAAAATCTAGTATCATATAATTTCAAAGAGTCCAGTTATAATCCGGACTAGGGAGAACCTATTGTGTTCACAAGGAAAATCCCCTATGAATGCTTTAGCTCATCAACAGGCTTCAGGTTCTCCCGAGAAACCAGTGAGACCATGCCTCAAATAATACAATTTGCCAGACTTAGGCTTCAGGAAGAGGCAGTTCGAATCACCCTGTCTACCAAGAAGACTTAATGGAAGGTCTCTCTGCTGAAATAAATAGCAATTTTCTTTTAAAGTCTGAGGAGGGAGCAGGTGTCCTTCTATGTAGCTCTCTCCACCAAGACTGTAGACCTTGGTGCATTCACACCTGTACAGATTGTACAACCCTTGGTTTACTTGAAGTTACCAGATCTTCAGGTTGGTATCTGGCAACACAGAGCTATCTGTTAAAGATTTGGGTACACAAAAATTTTTTTTAATTAGTTGTTTTTTTGCAAATAAAGACTTTTTTTTCAAAAAAATTGTTTTCTTTCCACTGCACAGGAAGAAATAATTATTCCAGGAAAGGTGGATCCAAGATGAGGGTCTGCTAAAGGAGCCTTTCTCCCCTGAGAGCTGAGGCACATGCATGCTGTGCCATTGTTCCCGGAAAGTCAGAGAACAGGTTGAGGTGTTAGGATTTATGATTGTGAGGAGAGGAAGTACTGGCCAGTTAGCTCTGATACTTTAACCCAAGCAGCCTACTCTCCTTCAAGTGCATTATCATCTTGCAGTAGGATCAAACTCTTTGCTTGGAGTTGACATTCCTACATCTCTCAGTCTTAATGCTGTCTGCACGGCATCTACCAAAAGTTATTGTGTACCAGGCTAAGACAACCTCAACTGACTATTAGAGCTAAACGGGAAGATGTTTAACTTTGATCATACAAGCATCAGCTGTCTGATATCTCTGATATCAGCAATATCAGCAGTGTTGTCTATCTCGTATGTTCAAAGCATCTGAACTTTTAATTAGTTCTGTCCAAGTCATCTGGTACAAGTATTTGCATAACACCGTGGCATTGGATTGCCACATCCTATATTCTCACCACAGAATGAAAAAAATTGACTTAAAACCTTGTATATAACTTTGTAGAACCTTTTGGAGTATCTGTGTTGCTACATCTCCCATCTTGAGTTACTGCCTGCATATGAAGATAGATTCTTCTTATACAGTATTTCACAATACTTCCAAATTTCTGCCCAGGGCTATTTCAGGTTTTCATATGAACCAATCCATTCGTGTCCCAGTTTTCTTACCCAATCTTCACTCTCAGCCCTCAGGGAAATTAAATTTCACACACTTGGATCCAGTTAGGACACTGGCATTTTTTTTTATTTTTTATTGGTAAGGGTTTCTTTTGCACTAAGAGCACAGAATTACTTAGGAGACTGTCCTTGGCCTTTTTTGAAAGTTTGCAAGAAAGACTTAGCCTTCACAAGTTGCGTAGGTAGACTTCCAAGGATGTGCTATGAATCAGGCAGCACTGCTTGCCTGTTTCAGAGCTCTGACAGTTTCTGTTATCAGTCCCCAGGTCCAAAACAAACTGACAATGGCCCTTAGTTCAAACTCTTGCAAATTGCAGCACCATGCTCGAGACTTCTGTCTTGGTAGGAGATCTGCTGAGGTGAGAGTGGTCTGCTCTTTGCATTGGCTTCCCTCTGTAATACCTCCATGAAAGCAGCCCTGTCACAGCTTTCCTACTCATCTTGGATAATACCTCTCAAACTGCTCTAAGTTATGCTAAACTTAAAGAAATACAAAATTTTGTAACTGATGAGCATTTGGTGATTTGGGTTTTTTAAGGAAATATTGAGAGAGTGGGTGTTACTGCATCTTTATTTCCACTCTCCTTACTAGGATTTATCCTCCTGAGAGGTACATCTCTATCTGTATCTTTCTAGAATAGCAACATCGAAGTCTGATGAGGTAGTAGTTCTTAAATCAGAGTGATGCTGCAGTAGCGAGACTGCAGGAGGCTTGCGCTTTCTGAGAACAAATATTGTGTGGCAAGTTCTAAAGAGCAAGCTTCTGTGAAAGTTTTCAGTATTGCTGTAACCAGCTTTGTCTGCTGTATTAGCATGAATGGTCTGGGTCACAGCTTTTTAATGTTTTGTGACATTCCTGGCAGGAGGGAAATAGGCAGGAGAAGTTGGCAGAGGGTCAGTTCAGTCTTTGTTATCTATCCTGTCTTACTCATGTCATTATTCACGTTTTATATTTCATCATTTCATTGCTGCATGGTCTTGTGGCAAGGAAGAGGAAGGGCTTGGGATAGGGAAATACAGTGACTCTCACTGACCTGTTCTGTGACCCAAGATAACTGATTTAACTTTGAGTTTCACTTGCTTCCGAACAAGGTTAACAAAAAAGCAATTTGTAGAGTGCTTTGGGATGATGACTGAAAGTGTGAAAGATTACTATCTCTAAGCATACATATATATAGATCCTGTAACTGAGACAGAGGTTGATGATGTTGGTATCATCAGAAACATGTATTAGTAAAAAACAAACTGCTGATTTGTGAGGACCAGACTCAACACAGTCAGGCGGTACAGTTGTGTTGGTTAGTGTAACCACTTACACAAACTTGGAAAGAAAATAGAAGGAGCTGTGAATGATACTATACTTTATGCCTATTTAAAGAAATTCAGAGAATTTACACAACTGATGTTTAAAGAGAGCTCTCTTGCAACACACATCTGTCAATAAAGAGCTTGGAGGGGTATTTTCTGGTCCTGGCTGAACCAAGATTAATTGTAGCTCTAGGTATGTATATTGAACTTAGGGTATATATTGACCTCATTTTGCCTCAATTAATGATCACCACAGGTCAGTCATCACTGTTGCCTCAGTAGAAGTAAATATTTTTCAAATTGTAGTCCTGTGATATGTTTAACTTGCAAGGTCAGCAAGTTGCTGCTGTTGCTTGTGGCTGGTGACTGGTGAAAGAAATAGCACCGTCAGATTAGCTGGTTCTCACACCATGTGGTCAGTAACTGGTGGTGAGTCATCACGGAAGGGGACCACAAATTGATGTCTGTCTTCCTGTTCTAAATGTCAGTAAAAGTGGGCTTATGTCCTGCTTACTTGGAGGGTAAAAAAGCAGTGTCCTGTACTTGTTCAGTGCTTTTGCACTCAGCTGTGTAAAATGACAGTACAATCAAGACAGTGGGTTGTTGGAGAGCTCTTTGCACATGTGCAGACCCAGAGAAAGTAAACGTGCAGACTTGATGCTACAGGGGTTCGTGCCGTGCTTGTCTCTGGCTGCCTGGCTATGACAGTGTATAAGGAAATATGTTCAGAGGAGTAAGTGTCTACATTCAGGAGTGTTAGAAGGCTAAAGGCTTCAGATCCTTATTTCTGAGGCTAGTAATCCTCAGAAGTAAAAAGCATTTTTCTTGAGGGGAAAGAAGAAAATCCATAGCCGTATCATCAGTGTATAGATTCGTTTGCCAGTTGGCTCATGTGAGTTTGTAGGAGTTGAATCAACCTGTACGTCCAGGAGAGGGGAGATTGTCAATAACTAGTTTAAGGGTCTGTGCTTTGAGAAATCATTTGATTGCAAAGGCTGCTTGGCATCCTCGGTGGATGGAAATTTGTAGATGACAACCTTACAATGTTTGCATTTTTCTGCACAATAGTGTGGTTTCACAAGCTAGACTGAAGGCACCCAAGCGGTATTTTTCACTCTGCCTGACCAGTACCTGGGAAGATAAAACAATATTCTGAGTCTCTGGGTCTCACTGACCTAATAAGAAAAATCCCATTAGAAACTGAAGTGGCACTGAAGTATTCTGCTTATTGGTCATTTCTGATAGGGCTCAGGGCTCATAGTCGTGAGGTTCAGTGGTTTGTTTTGCCTTTTGCTGTACTTACAGAGGTTCCTGATTGCAAGGAGTGTGTTAGCACAAGATTCTCATTCTGGTCCCACATAAACTGTTTGTACTTCATTGGTCTTTCATAAATTGCAATGTAGTTGCTAAGTAAATTGGCATCTAGTACATACATAATTGCAGAAGCAAACATTTGGCTTCCAGTTTTGCCATCAACAGCCGGCCACCTCTTGGGTGTGTTTGAAGCTTTAGGATATAGATTCCAACTTCTGGCTTACTTCTTTCTGGTGATGATCAACCTTCTGGCTGGGTTTCATGTATACAAGTATGCTTGCCATTTGGGGATGTATTTGCAGAGATTGCATAGGAAATGGTGAAAACTGCTTAGGACTCAATGGTTATCTGCAGTCATTTTAATGCAAATAAGGCACAAATGCTTCGTTGGCCAAGGGAATGTCACCCGTTCCTGTTACATGAACTTTCCTTCTAACTTAACTGGTCTGCAGTTTATTCAAATGTCATAACCAGACAAATGTCATCTGGCAAGCTTTATTTCTCCTTTTGTCTTTTGTTCTCAACCTTTCTTTTGCCTTAGTCTACAACTTGCAGGATGTTGATGTCTCTTTGACTCTTGCTTTTCAGTATCTTTTTTTCTGTCCCTGTTCCTCTCTGAGCATTGACGCTACTTCTGTCAACTAAAGTCCCTCATTGCTTTGTCTTCATTTCTTTTTCGTACACACTTTTCTATCTCTGTTGGAAGGAGTCAGAGGTCACAGATGTCACAAGTGATCTTTACCTGACCAGATCAAAGCACATCGCTTGCTTGCTTATCCTTTCCCCCCCACACATGTATGGTTTTCTGGCTCTTGTTAATAGTGAGCTTTCTCTGAATAGGTAAACAGCCAGCATATTTTATAGATACCTCAGATGATGCTTTTGTTCTTAGTGACATCAGTTCAGGGATGCTCTGAGACTCATTCACATTGATCTCTTTCATTGGCTCTTTGAGTCAGTAATCAAATAAATTGTTTCTAGCCCTGATGTGTACATTAGCTTGGGTGTGTAGGACTCTTCCAGCACAGTTGTGTCTGCACCTCATGTGGACAATTTTCTAGGCACTTTCAAGGCGCTTTCTGCCTGCTTCAGAGAACCAACGGGCTTCTGCAACTGTTTGAAAGCATTTAAGCTGAGCTTGTAGCAGCTACTTGTGGATTGCTTTGTAGGGACATGCCTTTAGGAAAGCAGTGGGCTCACAGTCACTTTCCTATCCAGTCCTTCCACTGTGCAGCACTGTGTGTTTAGACACTTGGGTAGCTCAGGTGCTCAAAGCAATATAGCGCGATGCTCCACCTGGACTCGTTTTTCCTGCTTCCAGCAAACTCAGCTGTGCCACATCTGGTACCCAAGCTAATTACTGAAGACCTATCTTTCCTATTTCTTCACGCTGCTGTGTTTTGCAGAACAGGCATTCGGTGAAGGAGAGCAACGCTGGCAATTCAGTTTCTGTGAACCAAAGACTTTCTGTTTGCAAAGGATTTAGAGATGTAAAAGAGGAGGGTAATAAGAAGATGCAGGAGTTTTGTTCATAAAATGAGGTAGTTGAGCAAAGCAGTGTTAAATGCAATGGGGTAGGCTTCAGCAGTTCAGCAATTTATAAAGATAAATTCTACCTCCTAGACCGCAGTGGGATTTTCATGGTAAAATGTGCGAAGCCTGTCAATCAAAAGGTAGACATAATTGTTCTTTAAGTGACCTATTAACATCCCATTCCTTTTAATTAAAAATTGTATTTACGTTCTCGTACAGGCCATATTTGAACGTTTAAAACTCTTTCCGTATGAGGCTGTTGCAGGTGAAAGGCTGCAACAAGCTGTGTGACACACGTGAAACAGGAGTGATTGAAGTCCCAGTGCAGCAACATGTGGCTTGCCTTCGGCTCCCTGCTGACACAGAGGGAGATGGAGGGATAAGCAGCATCTCCCAGAACCACACCCAAACCCTTTGCATTCCTTGACTAAGAAATTGCTTGTAGTTGCTTATTGTGGCATAGAAAGTTATAATATACAGCATTTGCCATAAGTGTGTCACTTCAGAGCAAATGATGGATTATGTCCTTCCACACCCCAAAAGTTGTTCTTTGTGCTGTAATTAAAAAATAAATGTTGCAATGTTGAATTGGAAATATTTTGTGCCGTACAATGAATTTGTTTTGTTAGGTTGCCTGGGTGTAATTGCAACAATGTCAGTGCATTAAACCCGTGTCATGGGGTAATGGTTTCCTGCCGCTACACCAGTGCCAAGCACTGCTTTGCTTAGCAGCTCTATTGCTGTTTATCTCCGTCAGCCCCAGTGATTATTTTGCTTCCGTGAAACTTCTTTCCTATTTTGTTCCCCACATGCATACTATAAATTATCGTTCTGTTTGAGTGCTAACCACAAATCCCAAACAGCGGGAAGCGCTGCCATGCCAGAGAGTGGCTCGGCTGGGAGCTGGTTTTAGGTTCGCCCGAACTTGTCGGTGATCCGAGGGGAAGAAGGTGCTCCAAACCGTGACGGTCTGCTGAGCCCCTTCTACCCATCTGAAAATTGATCCCTCTTAAAGAGTTTAGAGGACCCTCGGGGTCTTGCAGCTTACATAAAAAATGAAAGCCCTTCCTGTCTTAGAGCAGTGCAAGCAGTCAATACAAAAGAGAAAAATGATCTTTTAAGTGTATCCCATTGAATCCATTATCTCGAGGGCCCATGCTTGATGCTTCATCAAAACATCATCGTCTTGGTGATACATGGGGAAGAAGGTGAGGGGGCATTCGGGGGATTTCAGAGAAAATGCTGCAGTACTCTCAGTGCCACAGGACAGGCTAAATATGATACAAGCCAGAAAATGAGCGCTGCAGAAAAACTGATATGTTCCTCCTTATGACATACTGAATTTTGCATGTTTGAAACCAGCAAATCATTCAGGAAAAGTTTTGAATGTTTCTTTTGTAGGTATGAAAGTCCTGTTGGGCGTCTTATACAATAATTGCTTTGCTTTCAATGAGAATATAAATTTGCAGATTTTTTTTTAATTACAATGATAAAGAAAATAAAGGAGCAAATAAAAATCAGTGTTTGTACCATCAATACATTCTACCCTTGTTGTGGGAGGTAGTGAAGGGGTTGAACTGCTCTATCATTACCTGAATTGGTGTTGAATTTCTAGTTCTTGTGAGCAAGTGTCAGGATAGTTTTTAAATGCTGAAGTCTTTTAAATCTTTTGCATGCCTGTTCTAACGATTCATATGTTTTTCTTAGACTAGCATGAAAGGAAAGTCATTGATTTCTGTTGTTCTGAGTTTGCAGTATTTACAATGGCACAGTGGAGTTTTTTACCAGATTATGGGGGTAGGAGCTGATCTTTTGCTGTCAGTGTTTTCTTACTGGAAATAGTAAGAATGTTGCTCTTTCGGTAGATTACAATCAGTAAAACAGAAGAACTGGAAGTTGTTTTCAATAACCAGCAGAATCGGTAATTCAGAAACACTGTTGAAGAAAGGTGTCTTTTTGGAAGACAGAACAACAAAGAAGCACTATTTCTGAATGTAACTGAGCTGTCAAGCACACATCCTTTGAGGTGTCCTCCATTTCCTTTGGTAAAAGCCTAGCTTAAATAAACTGAGCAGTAGGCAGTGGGTGTGTGCCTTTGCACAACAACATACACCCAGGTGCTTTGTTGGCCAGGGTGATCCCAAAGGCAGAGCGCTGTCAACATTCCTAATTGGTTATTACCCAATAACACACACCCTCCAGTGTCTTGGGACTACAAAACACTTTTTACCTAGCCTTCCTACATGAATAATGAAGCACTTCAAATATTCATCCAATTATAGTCAGCCTCTCTCTTGGCTAAGGATTGCCAAATGCAATTGGACATACTTCTGACATAGAATTTCAGGCTATATCTATGTTGGAAGGGTTTAGTCATAATTCTTGACTTCTGGGGAGAGATTAGATAACACCGTGATGGTAATTTCTCCAGCCTCAAAAGCTATTGTTTATTCACTTTTGCTATGAAATTCTAGTTTTCTAGCGGTATAATGTGGGAGTTTTAGGAATATTTTTTTCATTTTATACTTGGAGCTTGTCACATGAAATTGCTCATGTTTGTTTGAAACAATGAGATGTTTTGCTTTTTCTCCAAGTGCTGTGGCTACAGCTGCATAGGACTGAAATTGCCATCAAGCATGTGAAAAGCATTTAGCATGTGTACTTTTAAAACATGTAGGCTGTATTTATGTTCATCTCATATTTTTTCTGAATATTTTGCTGCCCAGCATAATTGACTCCTGATGTGCCAGTGGCTGACTTTTAAATATGTTTTCTCATGCCTTGCTAACATTTTCAAAAACAATGGCCTTATCCTTTGCAGAATATTAAGGTTTAATTTTGCTTTGCTAGCTTCTCCTGTGTATAAACTCCCCTGAGTGATAATCTTCCCTCTGGCCTTTCAAAACCTGATGAAGGTGGTGTTTGATACCCCTGCTCACGACAGCTTCCAGCTCTGCAGTAATGCCATAGGGAACCACATTAGCTCCATCGTGCTGCCACAGAGAAAAGCCCAGTGTCCATTACTGTGGTGCAAAGGAGATCCATGGGTAGGGAAGTGGTGGCAAATGTTATTCTAGGGAGATACAAGTTGGCAAAACAGTGGCAGGTAGGATACCTGCCTGCTTATTTCCCCTTTAGAAGACCTTATGGGAAAGGGAAAGGAGAAAAACTGCTGCTGTTCTGTAGCTAAAGCGTATTTAGAGGCTCCACTTTTCATCAGGCGTTCTCATTTTCCCAGTTTCTAATATTGCTGTCTCGTAAAGCTGGGCCTTGGGCCATGCCTCTCATACTGGCCTTCCCTTGCTTAGTAGCTAACCTCGATAAACTCATCAGCAGAGCTACAATTGCACTTTCCCGCTTCCGCTTTGGATTAATGGTGTAGCTCTCTGAAACTGAATGGATGCTGCTCTCCAGACCACAGAGGTCTGATTCTAGGTGAGCATTTAATTCCCCTCTTGGGAAGTAGAAATAAAAGCCCTAATCAGGTATGTTTCATGCTGCTCTCTTGGGTAGGCTCAACAAAATGAAGGATGAAAAAGATGCTGTTGAAAGCTGCTGCTGTCTGCTGTCATTACAAGGCGTAAAGCACTGGTTCGAAAATAGAAACAGCTGGTATGGGTGCAATTTTCAATTGTGTTTAGCTTCCACATGGGTCAGTTTATTATTTCCCATTAAAATGCAAAGTAGTTCAATCAGAGGCGCAAGCTCTTCTTCCTTCTGTTTATTAATGAAATCCTGGAAACGTGATAAACATGAATGGCCCTGGGAGTGATGAAGAACATAGAACAGGTTTGGTACCCCATAAAAAAGTAAAGCTGGTAGTGGAGTTCTTATTCAGAGAAGAAAAATTAGTCATGTTGTTCTGCAAACCTGAACTTGAGCCTGCAGAAACTCTGCTGGGCTGTGCCAGGCTGTTTCACATTGGGACAGCTCATCTGCAGCTCTTCTGAGAGTATTTCTTCCAAGAGCCCTTTCTGTTGCTATAAAGGACCACAGAAAGGGCTCTGACCTTGCATGCCTGACTATTTTTCTTTGCATGTGCTTCCACAGGGAAAGGTGAGCAGTGATGAAAGCTTTATCAGTTGGAAATCGCAGAGGCTGTAGACAGAACAAAATAAATGGGGTGAGGTCCCAAAAAAAAGCAGTCAGTGAAATCTAGTCCTGATAAAGGTCAAGTTTGTTGTAGCATGTTGCTGACTAAATGCACATCCATCATAACAGAGAGTTTATTTTCCTCGCTGCTGTCCTAATATTATTCTTCCGTAGTAACAAAACATTGGGGATGGTAGGGCAGGTAGTGTGGGGGGAGCTGATGCCCCTGGTCAGAAGCGACTCCACATGCAAGAATGTGTTCCTGTCAGCTTTCCCTGCTTCAGAGCTGAGGTGAAACTCCTTCTTTGTCTTGTCTGAGTGTCCAGTTATAATAAATAATAATGATGTGCTCCCAAAATTAGATGTGGAATTTAATTTTGCCTGTGTTGACAGACTCTGAGGAGCAAACATGCTTTGTCTCATTTTGATCCTGCAAAGTAGCCTGAGCTGCTGTCCACAGTCATATGCTGGCTGTTTCTGTGCCCCTCAGTATTTGTTTAGCAGAAGATTTTCCTCGAAGATCAACCAACCCTTGAAGCACAGTGGAGAAATACCCTTTCCTTTTGTCATCTGTTGTGAGGCTCAATTCTGGCTAAACACTTCTCAGGGATCCCTGCAAAGCTGTTGCTGCTTTTGTGTTACCAGTGTGAATATGGCAGACTTGTTCTTTACTGCAGTGCAAATCCCTGGCGCAGATCTCTGCCGGAGGTCTTCTGACATCAAAGCACATGGATGGTGGTTGGTGGCAATTAGAGGCAGCAAAGACGGCTTATGTGCCTGCACCCGCTGTGGCTGGAGCTCTGGGTGGGCTGCAGGATTCAGGGATGGAGTGGGCATAGCTGCTGAGCAGTAGGGCTTGGGGAAAGCATCTGATCTGAGGGGCAGCTGCAAGCACATGGGACCTCTTGTCTTGCTGCTTTTGTTGACTGTGCTGCTGCAGTATCAGTGGTAATACAACAGTGCCCAGTTTGACCTCAGGTGCCTTCTCCTTCCTGTTAAAACGCATCACGAAGCTGGTGCTCCGCAGCGGGTTCTGCCTTCTGCTGGACAACTGGGCAGCCCAGGACCATTTCACCTCCTGTTCTTTGTGGGTAGTCATCTTGTGGTATACACTGAGGGAAGAAAAGCTGCACAAAAATGAAGGGCTGAGGACTGCACCATCGCGGGTTTCCATCACAGGACTGTGAGGTTAAAACAAATAAATAGAGACTTTTGTGCATAGGGTGGTTAGCAATATATAATTTGGTGGTCTGACTTCCTAGTCGAAGTTCGTTGTTTTAACACATTATCTTCCTCCAAACTTCTTCCTTTCTTGGTGCTCATTGGCTTCTGCTTGCCACTAAAAGAGGAGGTTTTGGAAAATAATCAAAATCAAACTATAGCCCCAAACTTTCTTGCAACACTGGTGGCTTCTGGAGAGATGGGGCTTTGATGAAACAGTGCAGCTCTTGATTACCCTAAACTATTTTCAGTCTTCTGCACCTTTTGATAACGTGGTTCTGTAGATCTCCTGTAAAGATAACAGAAAACAATTTATATCTATGCCTTGAGGTGATGAAAGAAAAAAAAAATCAGGAATCTACCAAGACACCTGGATTTCTGCTAAATTAAAATTTTATTACATTCATTCAGAGAGCAAAAAGCATTGGTATTAACTAAGTACACAAGTGGAGGCAATAATGCAAGGTGGTTGTAATGTGTTTTATTTTCAACAGAGAGGAGGAGAACTTTTTGAAACAGTTTTCTGTCCCCAAAAATGCCGGGGAATCAGAACTTGCAATGTTCTAAAAAACTGTAGGTTTGAAATTCAGTATTTTTCTCAGTAAACTCTTAGCTTTTTTTTCTTCTTGTTGTTAAGGGAATTCTTGTCTTTTGGCATATGTACCTGTGTTGGTTCTTGATCAGGTTTTTTTTTTTCAGTATTAGTGCAAGCTGCGACTTAATTTATTGATATGAGGGTTGTGTGGTGTTACGAGCATCTGGGGAAAAGGGCAGATGCAGTATGAGGGACCCTTAGGAAATGGTGCTTTTTTCCCTTCTATTAATCCAAGTGTGGTTATATTTTGCTCTTTTTAGAGAAAAGCTTCACAGTAAAGTGAATGAAACAATGAAAACCTACAAACTCAAGCAGTAGTCTGCATCATCAGCAGCATATTTCTACTAGTTTAAGAGCAGTGAGTGCTCAGCTTGGTAGGCATCTTCTGGTTTAATAGCAGCCTGAAATCACCACAGGAAGATTGTGACTGTTGGGTTGTGCTGGTTTCCACCAGGAAGATGACAATGGATGTAAGACATATATCCTCAGTGTTGTAAATCCTCCAGACTGATGGAGTTACGCTTGTTTGAGTGTTTCTCCACAGATCATTTCTCACCTGTCTGCCTGCACTCAGGATTTGTTAGCTGCTGCGTGACAGAGCTGTCTCAATCTTTCGGGTGCAGTGGTGCACAAGGTGTGCGTGGAACGAGACTCAGCCCCGTGTGGGTGGGCTGCGCTCTGTGGGAGTCTGTCTGTCCGTGGGCTGTAGCTTGATCCTAGAGTCAGCTCACTTCAACATCCTGCTAAAATACTTGAGGCTGACTGCCTACGTTTAGGAAGCAGGCTCCTTGCACACTTTGCAGTGTAATATGACTTTGGGTGTCACTCTTCTGTATTTTCTGTATCGAAGCTGTAGCTCAGGAAGAAGCTAAGACCAGTCAGCTCCTCTTGTGTGAGAGTAACCTGAGCTGCAGGGTAAAAGAGCTCTTAAATTAAAAATATTGCAAATTCCACAATTACACATACACAATGTTACAAATACAGAATTTAGGAGCACTACAACCTTTGTACTCTGAATTTAATATCATATAAATTTGTAATTTTTTGTTTAATAAAGCCTGATTTTTTAAAAAATTGAAATGAGTGTCTAAGAAGAATAGTGTTAGATTTTTTTTAATATACTAATTTGGTACAGTTAGTTTCTGGTCATTTTTGTGAGTGGTTTACACTCACCTTGACATGGGAAGCTAATGCCTGTGCACTGTTCCTACTCGGACTCTGTGGCTGCTTCAGCAGGGCACAGGCCTGCAGTAGTGTCCCTGTGCCATCACCCAGCACTTTGGGATGCCCTAGAGTATCTCAAGTGGCAGCAGGCAGCTGAATCACATCCTGGATGTTGTTTATTAAAGGAACCATGTTGTAACATTTACTTTTGTCACGTGGTATTTTTGCAGAATTTGCTCTCTACAGTTCTGGTGTCTGTTTTCACATCCATGGATTAATTATTCCTTGCACCACTAGTTTATGGGGCTGTATTGCTTCTGTGCTGTGTCTCAGCTCTCTTCCTTTCTCCTCTCTACCTCCTCGACAGGATTGCATCTGACCTGCTGTTGGGTTTGGTATGGCTGCAGGGATGATTACACCATGGCAGCATCTAATTTAATAAACAATAAAGCCACTGTTTTGTATATGTAAAGTTTGTCAATGGAAATAATGTTATCTGTGTGTTTTTTATCACTCCACCAACCAGCAAAATGTTCAGGTGTGGCTTTGGTGTTTCTAACCTGTGCAATAAGCATTGTTTATTGCTCAGAGCCACTGTCTAAGGTGTTTTAGGTGGACTTTCCTGTCCTCTTAACTGATTAGTGCAGAGGTTTTGTATGAACTGATTTGGTTAATGGTGTGATTTTTCTAGTTACTGAAGTGCATAAATGATTTCAACCTCTAGCATGGAAGCGATTAAACATGTAAATGTATGGGAATGAGTTATACGGGTATAAACACGCCTCTCTGTGTAGACACTTGTGTGTGTCCACACTAGGAATCACAGCAATGTAATTGTACTGTATGTGAGTTAGAGTTAATAAAAAAAGGAGCAGTGTACGGTCCTGTGTTTCTCATACTAAATTCTGTGCTCGGAACACCAACCTCTTCCTTGCCTCTGTTGTGTATGCTCTTATGCTAT
>VZTF01000980.1:2844888-3000491 GCA_013397755.1 Cnemophilus loriae | reverse complement strand
ACTTCCGTTTGGGATAGCCTTATAAAGGGATACAGGAGGGAGGTGAGGTAATACAAGAACAACCAGTGGGAATAAGGAGGGGACGGAGTGGGGCTGGATTACATCCTCGTAAGGAATACAAGGGGCATCTGTCTTTTAGCCAGTCAGACAGATCGAATCTCCATAGGGTCAATGGGAGAGGCCTTTCTCACTGAGGTAAAGGGGAGTCTTGCACTTTGGAGCCTGCCCACCAGCGGGCCCCCTCTGTACCTGGGCTCTCTGGCCCCCCGGCTACCACAACTGTTGGTTCAGCTGACACAGCAATATGGATTGCCCTTCTAGAAGAATTTCTAATCTTGGATGTTAGTCTGAACATACTGCTTTCAGTCTAGGTAGAGGAATTTCTGAGCAGGTGGGCTAAGTAAGTAGTAAAGGAAAACACAGATATTTGAGAGAAGTATAATAAATTTGCTATTGCGTAGCTGGCCTTGCAGCTTCTCTTGTTGCAATTAAAATAAGCTTTATAGGAAAATAACATTATTTGGGCAGCCAGGGTGACCTTTCTTTGTAGTTTTCATAGTATATGTGTAATAATACCATCTGCAATATATTTGCCTGCTGCTTTGGAGAGAGATGTGTTGCTTATTTACTAAACATGTCATCAGCATCTCCTGTTCCTCCTCAGTTCAGCATGTGTCCTTTGGGCTGTATTTTCTGGGTATTATTTGAGTCCTGTTCTGAAGAGTCATTCTTGCATGCTTTCTTTACAACATTCCTTCATCTGGTACCTTCTTGCTTTGCTCAAAGGAGCTAAAAAAATTAAGGCAGGTGTGCTTAGCACTAGCATCACACAGGAAATCTGGCACATGCTCTGACAGAGTTCATTTTTCTAGGTCAGCCCCCATCTACCTTACCCATGTTCCCTTCCTGCAGTCCCTTCCTCATCCATTAGACCTCCAGCAGATGAAGCAGGGGTCCCGTGGGCACAACGCTGGCTTATCCCTGGCTTACGTGCCAAGTTCAGGGTGCTGTGAGAAAAGAGTAGATCATTAAAGACATAGTCTAAAATCTTTCACACAGAGGGAGGTTTGCTAATGCAAGTTGCAGGAGCATCTCTAATATCTGACATATCTTAACTCATAAAGCTTGTTTTGACTACCTTAATAGTGTTCTTTGTATGTGTCTTTTTTTCTCCTTTGTCAGTTTGTGCAGGGGTTTTAAAAAGCAGAGTGAATATCTTTTCCACCTTCCCTGGCAAATTTGTCTTCTGACAGTCCAAGCCCAAGTTCAGCAGCAGGGTTGAGACCTGGTAATCTGTTTTACAGGCTTCTGCTGCACAAGCTAACAGCAGCAAATTGTCCTCTGCATGAACTGCACTTGAGAAGGATGTTACAAAGTTTGTATGTGACTTTCATGGGCATTTATTGAAAGCAGAAGAGCAAGGATGTCTGGGAATACTTCATTCTGGGCTCTGGAGGGTGGTGTTTTCTGGGGACACAGGGACAGACATAGTTAATATCTAAAAGTTTTAGAAGCGCTTTCTCTCTCTGAATTTTATTCATTAATGGGAAGCTTTTACTTAGGCTTTAATGCCGTAATGGCCGCTTTCTCTCTCCCAGGAAGCAGTCCCTGTAGGATCCCCCACAGAGCACACAGAGGTTAATTGTGCAGTCTCCTGCCTTCATGGGCTGCAATGCAGGAGGAACTTGTGCAACTCTTGCAAAGGGAAAGGCAAGTGTGTTCTTGTCCTGTCTATGGAAAACTGTTGTCCTTTCTCTTAGAGAAGGCAGCAGTTAACAAAATAACATAGATGTGATTTCTGGCTAAGTAGTCAAAGTTGTGAAGATCTTGGGAAACTTAATTCATTAGGGTTTCATTGCCATGTCGGTCATTTACAGGGAAAGAGCTTCCAGGCATATGAAGTGTGATTCCAGGTTCTCAAAGTAACATCCTGGAAAGAGGCAGAATTAGCAACACCTTAGATCTTCTACAAAGCAATTTATGTGCTGTAGTGGGGTCTCTGTTGGGTTTGGATCCAGAACTTGTTTTGCTGCTGCTTTTCTAAGGCATTTCGTGGAGAATCTCAGAGTGTTTCCTGATTTCCAGTGATTCGTATGTGGAATTTTGATGCTGAGTCTTCTCAAGGATACAGAGGAAATACTGAGAGCTAATAGTGGTTAGAATGAAATTCATGAAAGCTGAGGGGCAAACTTGATGTACACAAGAATACATCAAAGGATTTCCCCTGTTCTGAGAAGGTTTTTCTGTTAGTTGTTTGGGTTTTTTTGAACATCATGAGTTTTGAAAGGGAAATGGCTCTGGTAGTTTTTTCCAAGCTGCTTTAGCGGTGTCCTCTCTTTGTGGAATCTGCATGAACAGATTTATCAACAAGGATTTGAAGATGGGTATTGTTAACAATCTTTTTATTTAAAAAAAAAAAAAAAAAGTTGACAGGCTCAAAGGAGACCAAGTTGAAACTAATATATTTTTGCTTTTTACTTAAATGTTATCCTAAGACACAAGTTCCGCTTATTCATATCACTGCCTGTGAAGGAGTTCAGTGTTCTGAATATATAGATTATCATGGCCTTTGGGAATTGTGCATCCACCAGTTTACCTACTTTCTGGCTTTTGGTATTGAATGATAAACACTCCTGTTCTTTTCCTATCCTCCATTATCTGTACTCACAGCCAACCTGACCATCTTAAACATGATTAAAATATAATTCAAAAGTTATTAGCTAATTATGACGCAAAGTACTTAATTTGCCATTGCACCCTAATAACTTAAAGGTACTCCTGATAGCTCGGTAATAACCATATCATAAGCAAAAGGACACGGTTGCTGCTAACTTAATAGGCAGCTTCCCTCCAGATAAAACAAATAACATACCTCAATGAAATCGGATTCAAGCTTAGTAAAATTATCTTGGCAAGCAAAGAGAGTATTTGTTAATTTTTCTGTGAAATGTTATCATTGCCAAGAAAACTTGGTTACAAAAAACAGAGATGGCAAAAGTATTTGCATGAATAATTGATTTAACATTTCATTGGTTTAAGTGATTTTAGGAAAAGTGGTTTTGATATGCTCTGGAAAACTAGAAAGTTTTTAAGGACTTATTTGCAAGATACCAAACACTGCAGAAGGTGTGGAGCTTAAAGGCTTGTAGACTCTTCTTCAGTATATCCAGTGCGTGCACAAGCCTGAAAAGAAAAAAAGAGTAGAGATGGCATTTTAAAGACTAAAATCCTGGTGGTCATGCTATGGCTGTGGACCAGTGGGTATGCAGGGAAGGCCATGTGTGTAGTTCTTTATTGCCTGATGTCCTCACAAATACCTAGAGCGAATTGCCACCTGTGATGAGAGGGATGATGGCAGGTGTCTGCAGCCTCCTGCCCTGCTCTGAGTCTCCATGATTTGGTAGGTTGGTCAGTCAGGGTGCTGGCTGGTCCCAAAGGTGTCTCAAAGTCCTAGAGGAAGAGAGGGGCTGTGGCACCAACCTGTAGACAGTGGTTTGGCTGAAGGAACAACCTGTTTGGGGATTGCAAAGGCTTAAGATTTCTGGAAACATATCAGTATGGTAGCAAAAGGACTTGAAGGTGTGTTTGGTATCTGAAGACAAGCAAAACTGTGAGGGTCAAGGATATATTCAGTCACAGAATATTCTGAGTTGGAAGGGATCCACAATGATCATCGAGTCCAGCTCTTAAGTGAATGGCCCATACATGTCTTGGGAAGTGTCAGCAACTTCAGTGTCTGTCAGATGGAGGAACCTCACTTTCTGAAAAGTGATGGGGTTTGTTGGGATAAAGATCCTGGTTTGGGGTGGGAGATCAGCTGGTGAGCAGAGGATAGACCCCTCTCAGCCACATCCGAAGCCTGTAATGCAACCAAGAGATTCAGGAGGTTTGGCTAACACAGTATTGAAATTGCTTTTAAAACACTTACCTGCCCAGCCTTGTGTGAAAAAATGCAGATTAGGGTTTCAGCCTGTTCCTCTTATCAGTCTGCATCTCTCTGGTACACCAGAGCAGAGAGAGAAGGAATATGGTAAACAGAAACTCCCTGGCCCATGCACGGTGTGGGGTAGTGCTCTCCTGGCCTCACCCTTGTTGCCGTCGTGCAGTGTGGGAGATGGTTTCCATCTACCTGCATATGCCGTTCTCTGGTCATGAGTCAACAGCTCGCAACATCTCATCCCAATTATTTATTCCTTTCTATTCTAAAATGTCAGCATTTCTACAAGAGCCGGTTGTGTCTGGGTAGATGACGGTCCTGAGTTTGGGAACGAAGGTTTGAACATCCTGGGAGAAGGCTGTGACAGAGACTACATTTTTGGACTGGCTTCTGTTGAACATTTGGGCACCCTGCACCCACCAGGGTGACTGACTTCAACCAGTATGTTCTGTACACCAGGGGAGTTGCTGTATTAGCTCTATTTCATGGTGTAATCATTAGTTCCGGTGTGAATCTCCTAGGTAGCTAGGTCACCTGTTTAGCAGGGGAAATACAGGTTTTATTTTCTTTTGGAAAAGCTCCCTTTTCAGGCAAACAGAGATTAGGGTGCTTCTACTGACTTGTGGAGCCTTGGCTGTCCATTTTTTCATTCACCCCTGTGTTCCCCGTGACTTATGTATCCACATTTGTTCCGCTGTCGTTTTGATACATGTCTCACATTCTCCACGCTCATCTGTGGCGTAGAAAGACGTAGTTTGCTCTTGTGTCAGTAGCATTCCTGCAACATGACTACACGATGTTGTGCAATTTATACTTTTCCAGTTAATGTGTCAGTTTGTCCATCTGGATTAGATCCAACAACTATTAGTTCATTTTGTAATATGTCTGATTTGCTTTCATCTCTGTTCCTGATGCTGCCTCTGATCAGGCAGGTTGTAGCAAATCCCATGTTTCTCTCTTTTTTCTTTGGGTTTTTTTTTTTTTGGTTTTTTTTTTTTTTTGTCTCTGATGCGTTCCCTGATGATACCATGTCACTCATCGTTTCAGATCCTTCCCACCTGCTCCTCACATGCTTTGCTCTGCCTTTAAGATTATTCACCCCTTTTTTCTATCTCACTTCCTTCTAAATGCTTTATGAGCCCTCTGAGCTTGCCCCTGCCTTTTCTTTTACTGTAATGCTGAAGTAACAGTCTTAAGATGTTTGAAATCTGCTCCATGTAAATGATTCAGTTTCTTAATCTTTAGCAAATATTTCCGCAAAGGTTTGACATCCTTTTACTCACTATTTGGCATTTATCTGTTCTTTAAAATGCCATGTAACTTTTTTTTTTTAAAAAATCTCGTAAAAACTGGTGTTTTAATACCTCCTCCTGTACATTCTTCTTCTCTGTCATTTTGGCTCTATTTATATAAATACTTTTTCTATAGAAGGTTTAATGAGATTTTAGGTTTTAATGAATTTTTCCCCTGTTACCTTTGCTTTATAATCATTGTATTCATGCATCTTCTCATAATGTAGGAACTGTATGTGCCAAGGAATTCCTGAGACTCATGGACATGAAACCTTAAATTAAATGTAAGAAGAAAAAGATAAGAAGAAATTATAATAGCACTGAGAGCAAGAGATTACAACAGGGTATTTGGTTAAAATGCAGTTTTCGTAATACATGTTCCTGAAAATTGCAAATGTATTCTGTTATGTTTATGAGCCAACTTTTGTTATGCAGAGTTATAAAGGTTGCTATGTATTTAGTGTCCATGGATCCAAATGATGTGAGGTATTCAAAAAAGAAAAGCAGGTTGATACTGTCAAAGTGGTCCTCTGAAAAAAAAGGATAGAAACCTCATCATTCTGCACTTGGGTAGGATAACATTTCTCGCTGGCATGGACACCTCTTCAACTGTACTAGCTGCTAGGGGACAGTGCAAAATTATATAATTTAGACATACGAGGAAGTAAAATTAAATAGCCATGAGATGAGCATACCATTAAACAGATCTAATTTATGATGGGCTCTTATGCAAATTGCCTTTGAGCACTCAGTAAAAGAAAATGAAAAGAAATTAATAAGGACAGCTCGGACTAAAAAGTTGCAGAGAAGAAAAGAAGTAAAAGCCTGTTCCAGCTCACTCTCCGCACACTCCAGCATGTTAAATAAGCATTCCCACTAGCCACATAAATATAATGATGTGATAATAAAACTTACACTTAACTTTTAAGGATCAAACTCCTAATCACTTAGCCACAGTGGCTCCAACCAGATGAGTAAGATTTCAAGTAAAATACCTTTACTTTGCTATGTGATTCGGTTTTGGAGGGAGAAAGAGATGTTTTCATGAGTATTTTGTTCTTTGGCAGCAGCTGAATATGCGCCCTTGGTGAAATCCAGGCAGTTACTTACCTTGCCATTAGCGTGGGATTGCAGGCTCCAGGGCGTCACTGATGCTCCTCCTGCTGCACAGTCTCCTCTGATGGGTTAAGAAAAGGACTTCACACCAGTTTTCCTCCCTTTTTGTTGTTCTGTGAAAGACATGGGGAGCAGGGAAGTCTGACAGCTCAGAACTGTTGAAAGTAGTTTATTGCAAAAGATTTTCAGTTAGTTTTGAGTTTGTAGGGTCCTCTGACAAAGACATTAATATGAGAAATAATATACTGAATATATTCAGTTATAAGAAACCTCTCTTTTCTCAGAGAATAAAAAGGCTTATTTCTACCTTAGTTTGAAAATGATGTAATATTCTGCATGTTTGCAAACATCAGGGCTGGCAGCTTTTCCATGTTTCCTGTATCCTTTTGATTACAGAAGGGAAGAATTTTAGCTCTGTCCAGTGAAGCCATTAAAATACTCTGCAGAACTCTGTCATTTTTCTTGGTATTAAGAGAGTTTTGCAATAGTTGAATTGTTTAATTAGTACTGGCCATCTTGTTCCTAATTATTGCTGCTTTCCCACATTCTCAGCTGAGGCAGAATATACTAAAGTGAAGTCTTTTCTCTTTATGTGTATAATAATAATATATATAAATATTTATACAACAAGAGAGCAAGGTTATAAACACACTATGTATACAGTTTTGCTGCAGACTGAGTATATTTTTATACTTGACAAGCAGGACTTTCTTCTGAAGAATTTGAGAAATCCTGCAAGCAATGTCATCTTTGTGTGCTAGCTTTTTGGTATAGAAATGCTGTTACAGGAGTGCTGATCTGTGGGAGGAAAGATCCATCCCTGTAGTATTTTATGGAATTAAAACAATGATCTTTTTCATTCCCCGTTGTTTTTTCCTCCAGTAAACAAGGGCTTGTAGCTATACCTGGTTTGTGTCCTGAAAGTAAAACTAAATTCTCTGATGGAAGCAGGGTTTTCCACTGGTTATATTTTCAACCCTTGAAGCATTCGATTTCTGACAGCAGAATATGATACTTAAAGCCACAGACATTAATTATTACCCATTGGAGGTTGCACTTTCAACCCATGGGACATTAATTTTCCTGATATATGGAAAATTCCAGCCTGTTAGTTTTAATTAAATATTTCAGAAGCACATTTTCTTGTAAATGGACTACGGTTTCTTATCCTTTACCCTTGATATTTGACTAATTCTGCATATAATTATCATCTTACTTTGCAAGCCTCTTTCAAAGCGCTTTCCTGTTTCGAAACTCCATTCAGCTGTGACATATTTGTCATTTAAAAAAAGAAAAAGGTATCTTTGCCAATCATTGGCCAACATTGTCAAGAAGGAGCTGGGGAAAAATATCCTTCAGGTTTTCTTGGGAAGTGAAATTATAAGGACTTACCAGTCCCTTCTTGTACCAGCAAACTGGTGTCTCTTAAGCATCATAATCCCAGTGTGAGACCAAGCAGGAGTGCCAGCAGAGCTATGGGTGGCAGGGAGGATGGTTATCAAATCGTATTGTACAGAGGGGGTGACAAGTGAGGCATGAGACAGAGCTTCCCACTGTGCCCCCGGGAACCCAAGCATTCCTGGTGAGGCTGGAAAGTGAGGATGCTGGTTGCTCCCCGGATCCTGGCATAGCCCAGTCTGCTCTCCTGGTGGGTATAGCAAATGCAGATCAGGAGCAGGACTGTGTCACCAGATTTGGATCCCATATTATCTCAAGTTTTTCCCTGAATGCCATATGAAGGAAGCTGGAATCTACATTTTTCCATCTGAAAAGGAAAAATGTTTTAATTTTGTCTATAGAAGTCTCTCTGCTGGGGGTCTGCCCTTCCAATGCTGTTTTAATATGTGAAAGTGCAGTTGTGTATTGCAAATTGATCTTGGGAGGGGAGTTAGGAGGAAACTGGGACTTTGCAGTTCCTGGGATTTTGCTGCTGCTGCTGCTGCTGCTGCTGCAGAGCAGCAGAGCACTAAGGCAGCGCTTTCTGTTAATGCTTCCAGCCCATTCCTAAAGCCATTCAGGTCCCAGGTAGCACTCCCAGTGGCTGAGCACTCTCCTCAGCATTATGGTTTTGTCAGAAGGCTCCATCCTCTGATAGTATCTTGCTCTTCTCTAAACAATTAATAAAATGGAGACAAAAAGCCTAGAGGTTTAAAATATGTAATTATATAAGTAATTTAGAACTAGGAAAATGCTGCAGAAACCAATTACAATTATACATTTCAGTAATGACTGACTTGGCCAAATACATGTTTTGTGTGTGAATTCCATGATAAATTTGAAGATGACATGCTTGAGTATAAGGGAAAATTAATTCTAAATGCTGAGTACTTCCATATTAGACATAAAATGTGGCTCATCCACTAAGTGAACAGGAGCCTGTATGATATGGGCTGTCGCAGCTTAAATTTCGAGCAGCAGGGCAGGCAGTAACAAGTCTTTGAGGAAGAAAGCTTGAATAGTTCAAGGGATGGCTTTGAAAAAAAAGTGTTCTGTACCTGATCATGATGCAAAATGTATTTAATTCCTTATATGTTACAGAGTTCATGCAACTTGAATTGATTCGGGCATTTATTACAGAATTGTAAATGGCCAGCTGGGGTTAATGGAGTTTTATTTCTTTCCTGGTCTCCTCCCAGCTGGTGAGAAACTATAGATGAGATTTGTATTCTGTTCACAACTTATATATATACCTGCTCCAGGCACAGACATCATTCCAACCTCAGTTTGGGTTGCCTGTGCCATTTTCAAAGGGAGGATATTTGGCTGTTGATGCAACACAGTATATGGTCACCTGGAACTCTGCCCCTCTGCAGTTCCCTGAGACCCTGCTGCAAGCCCTGCTGCCTCCCTCTCTTTGGGAGCCACTTCTGTCTTTTGACTCTTGAACCCCTTCTGGACATCCCCTTCTGCTGGCCAGTGGATGGGGCATCTCTCAGCCTGGGGTGCTTCACGCAGCCAGGAGGGCTGATCACCTCTGAATACTTGGTGGCTTTTTTTTTTATTGCTGGTGGTAGGGCTTCATTGTTTATTCACTGCTTTTAAAACAAAACAAAAATAGTGTGCCATGACTGTTTGTTGTCAAAAAGTACGTGCACATTGCATGTACAGACATATGAACAGGCACACAAAAATCAGACCTACCAGTCACTCTTGCTTGTTTCGTTGGGAAACCACCAGTGACTCAAGAGTATTTTGCAAATGCCCCAGTGCAGAAACAAAACATTTATTTCATATTACTCTGAGGGTTTTGTTTGGAGTCAGCCCTTCTTATTGCTCTAACTAAAGCTGGTTTTAAATCCAGAAATGTGTGTGCACGCAGTGGTTGATGTTGCAAGACCTGTTGCCAAGCAGAGGCTCTCTAAGTGGCTGTGGGGTTCTGGTGGTCAGTGGGTGGTGTCCAAAAATTGAGACATTTTTCTATATTATTTGAGTGTTCTGATTGATACCTGCCACAAGCACTTAACTTTTACATTAAAGCATTACCTCACATTGAAATATCAACTTTGTACCCCCATCTTTATATTACCACAGTGTGCTGCCCCTCACCTCAGCTGTGCCTGCCCTAGTGTTGGTTGCAGTAAATGGTACCCAAAAAGTGACCTGGGTTTAAAAAACAAGTGAAAACCAGGGAAAGAGCCAAAACCAAACTATTTCCCACGTACAGTTTCCAGACTAAATCAAGTTCCCTATGCAGTGCTCTGGAAAGCAAAATGAGTCAGTCCAGGGTGCTGGATTATCCAGAAGGGATGGGATGTGCTGAAGGGGACTATCAAAAGAGGTGTCCAAAATAATTGAGGGGTTGTTATCTTATAGGATACAGATTTGGGCAGTGAGGTGGGTGGGAGAGGCTGCTTGCCTGGCTTCTTCCCTTCCACCTCCCCAGCTGTGCTGCTTGGAACTTTATGAGACTGTGCTGGAAAATATCAGGCTTACACAGTGGTTTGAAGGCAGGCCTTTTCTTATGGAACAAAGCCACGGAGCTGCTTCAGTGAAGTTTGCATGGGAAGGTTTTGTAGCATTGGGCCATTTGAGCAGCTCTTGAGCTGAGCTTGGTCTGACTCTGCTCCTTGTCTCTCGTTTCCTCTCCAGAATTGGCCGGCTTTTCGATGGCACAGAGCCCATTGTCCTCGACAGTCTCAAGCAGCATTATTTCATCGACAGAGATGGGCAGATGTTCAGATATATCTTGAATTTCTTAAGGACATCAAAACTCCTCATTCCTGATGATTTCAAGGTGAGATTTCAAGGGACTTGGGTGTTTTGTATGTACCTTGGTAAAGCACGTATTTGGCATGTAGTCAAAGCAGAGCCCTGGATAGGGAAGGGAGACTTGCAGAGTATGGTTTTTTATTTCAGGTACATGGCAAAAGTAAGAACGGGGTTGGTAAAGTGGTATCTTCCTTTCCTAGAGTGGCATCAATATTGAACTCTCCCCTCCTGGCTAAAGTGGTAATAAAGCAACCTTGCCAGATTTGACCTAGGGAAATTAAATGTTGTAGGATACTGATGGAAACAGAAGTGATGTTACAATCTGCAACTGACTGCTTGTGAGCTTTGCTGATTACTTGTCCTCTCATCCGTTTTTATGCTTCCCCAGTGGCTGCAGCAGCTCCAGTTTCCACTCCCACACTGAAATTCAGAAAATGGTGTGTGAATCACAATATTGACAAAATAAACTGCACACATGGTAATATTTGGGCATTAAATCATAGAATCTTTTCTCCCTCAGACTCTTGAATGCATACTGCAAGTTTAATTTTGGGGTTTTAGAGAAGTCAGGAATGAATAGTTCTACGTTTATTATTTAAACTTTAGTAAAGAGCCTGCTTTTTTTTCTTTTTCTTTTTTTTAGGTTTTTTTTTAGGTTTTTTTTTAGTTTTTAGTAACAAATTGAATTAGTGGTAGTTCACTGTCAGACAAAGCCTACAGAGGCAGAGCTTCAGAATCCATGTGATGTTTATCTGCTAGTAGGTATGAGGGTGTATATGTGGTGTCTGCAATCAGAACAGATCCTTATCTTTACTTAATGATCATACATCAGTGCACCTGGTTCACTGCAGGAAATGCAGCAACTGGGATTGGGCAGGAGAGGTTATGGGTGATGAGGCAGGGATGGAGCAGTTCACACTGGTATGCAGTCCTTTGCCCCTCGTGGCTGAGACAGTTTTTCAGGTGTTTGGGGCATAATAGCTGTGAGGTTGAGTTCGAGAGCTGTATTTCAGCAACCTTTGAATCATCTGCTGTAGACACAACCTTGCTGCTCCCAAACGTGACAAGGGTAGATCTCCCTGAGTAATGTGGGAGTTTGGAGCTAACAGATAAGCATCATTTCCTTCTTTTGAAGCCTTAGCATGGCTTCGTGCTGCTCTCGGCACTTCTCCTCCAGGTAATCAGAAATACAGAAAAAGGAAAAGCCACCTTTCATGCAATATTAAGAAATTACATATGTAGAGCCTTTTAAACACGTAAATATACTGTAGCTGTGCTGAAATTAAAAATGTAACTCCTGGCAAGTTCACCCAACTGTGATGTTCAAAGGGGTGTCCTCCCCAGTTATGCTTTAAGGTGTACAAAAAAACAGTGATTAAAATGAACAGTGTTTCTTGTTTCTTAGAAATACATAGACTACATTACTTTTTTGTTACACGATAAATGTAAGCAGTATTTTTATGATGGTTTAGGTGTCCTCATCAAGTATTTGGTTTCTAGTTCAAATTCACCATACTCACTGTTGGCAGGCTTCTCTTGTTGTCATTCTGTTTCTCTCTCTTCCCTACTTCTCATGTATCTCTTTTCTCTGTATAAATATTTTCCAAATGGTTTTATGGTCTTACACCTAGAAAAACAAGATTTTTTTTCAAAATGTTTTTTAAATTTAAAAAATGGCAGTAGGCAGACTCCACATCATCAGTTCTAAATTACTTCTGCACTGGCTATGCCTAGAAATGTGTTCCCTCTGCCCTGGCATTTGAGATGATGTAGTAAACAATACTAGTGGCAAAATAGGGAAGTATTAAAAAATACTTAATTTTTAAAATGCACTAATATGTGCAAACATTATGCAAATATCAGAATCATTTTACACTAACAACCATTGCAGGCTCCCTCATTTACATTCTTATACCTGTTACAATGCCTGCTAGTATTGCTGTAAGACACAATGGATCCTAGTGATGAATTTTCTGAATCCTGATTGAATTCTGTTCCATCTGTTCAATGAGATCATTATTATATGACATCACTGTGGGGATAAAATATGGGGAAAAGTGGGATTTGTTTTGCAGAAGGGAGTTGAGCAAGTATAGCCTTTCCCTACTCTTACAAGAGCTGCTATACTCAGTCTGTTTCAAGTGGCTGATGGTTATTTTTTGCTTGCACTGTTATTTTATTACACCTTCCTACACAGTAATTAGGAGCTCTGTCTGAAGGGTTCCAGACCTAGAGCAGCGTTGGCCTGAAAAACCATATACCTTAAGCACCACATTAGAAACGCCTCTCTTAATTGTGCACAGTAATGTATGTGTCTTTCAGGACTACAGCTTGTTATATGAAGAAGCAAAGTATTTCCAGCTTCAGCCCATGCTAGGAGAGATGGAACGGTGGAAACAGGACCGGGAGAGTGGCCGCTTCTCAAAGTCTTGCGAGTGCCTGGTGGTGCGAGTGGCCCCAGACCTCGGCGAGAGGATCACACTGAGTGGAGATAAGTCATTGATAGAGGAGGTGTTCCCAGAGATCGGTGATGTGATGTGTAATTCTGTCAACGCCGGCTGGAACCACGACTCTACACACGTCATCCGATTTCCGCTGAACGGATACTGTCACCTCAACTCAGTTCAGGTAGGAAGTCACATGTGCATTTCTTGAGAGGGAGCTGCTGGCCAGGTACCAGTGGGCTGACCCTGTTCCATGTCACTGGAGCGTTTTGATGAGCACAGTCAGCTGGAGGCTTTAAGCAAGTTATTTACTTTTGTGTGTCGAGTTGTCTTTCTCCATTTAATTCACGTATCACCAAATCTCTTTGCAAACAAACTACAATAATGTTAGAATTTTCTGTGGTCTCAGGGAAGACCCTTTACTTTCAGTGTTATTTCCTGATTTTTTTATAGCATAGTAGAGGCCTGTTGCAATCGATAGGACAAGAGGTAATGATTTTAAACTAAAATAGGGTAGATTTGTACTATATAAAAGGAGGAAAATTTCTCAATGAGGGTGGTGAGACACTGGAACAGGTTGCCCAGAGAGGTGGTGGATCCCCCATCCATGGAAATATTCAAGTGTCAGGCTGGACAGGGCTCTGAGCAGCTTGATTTAGTTAAAGATGTCCCTGCTTGTTGCAGAGGGATTGAACTAGATGATCATTAAAGGTCTCTTTCAACCCAAAGTATTCTATGATTCAATGTAGCAATGTCTAAAATCAGTAGCTGTTATGAAATGGATAAAAAAATCTGGGAAACAAATGCAGGTAATTCCTGGAATAATTAGAATAAACTTCAGTGTTAGTATTATGTGTTTTATCCTTTGTTGGTTAAAAGCAACCAGCCTCAGACACCTGCCTGCACCTAGTTAGCACATTCTGCGTAGCCAGCACTTCCCATCTGGAATCATCAACAGCACTATCGATGCTGTTCGGTTTAAACACACCTCCTAAATGTTGCAGGCTCATGACTGAATTCTTATACAGAACAGGCTTGCAAGCTGAGCTTGGCATCTTTTCATCTGCCAGGTCCCACTGTCCAGGTAGAGAATCACAGAGTCCTTAAGGCTGGAAAAGATCTCCAAGATCACTGAGTTCAGCCTTTGATCAAACACCACTATTTCAACTAAACCACAGCACTAAGTGCCACATCCAGTCATTTCTTGAACATTTCCAGGGATGGTGACTCCACCACTGCCCTGGGTAGTCCATTCCAATGCCTAATCACCCTCATAGTGAAGAAATTCTTTCTGATGTCCAACCTGGATATCCCCTGGTGCATCTTGAGGCCTTTTCCCCTTGTCCTATCACTGGTTTCTTGGTAGAAGAACCCTACACCCACCTTGCTACAGCCTCCTTTCGGGTAGTTGTAAAAGGTCACCCCTGAGCCTCTTTTTCTCCAGATAAAGCAAGCTGAGCACTGGGCCATGCACTGAAAGCTGGCCAGGCACTGCACTTGTGCTAGCGCTTAACACAAGGGTCTAGATAGACCTATCTAGACCTATCTAACCTATGTTATGCTTGGACAGTTGTCTCTTACTGGCCTTGACTGTCATGCTGAAACATAAAAATTGTTTTGTCAGAGAGATTAATGCAAATTTAGGACAGCCTTAGATGCCAGATTACAATTGAAAAGGAGTTTCAAGGATGGCTATTTAGCCACGTCATATGATAGTTATCAAGGCAGTTGTATCCTTCAGCACTTTGTCACTTATTCTGATGCTTACATTTTTGTTGCACAAATAAGAATTACAAAGCATATTCACTCGTGAAAAACCTGAGTCAGAGTGGCAAAATATGTGCAGGCTTCAAGAGAGGTAATGATCCTGCCTTGATAACGGGAGAACGTAAGCATCTTCCAGAACTAATAAAAGTGGGAGACAGGACAAGGACTACCAATAGACCTAAAGAGTGAGGTAAAGACCAAATGGATTGTCCAGGGCTGGGCTAGTTTCCAGAGTTGCTTCCACCACATTTTTTCTCAGGACCCAAGTTCTCCTGTTCTGTTTTTCAGTGGCTTGCACCGACATATTTGTGCAGGGGCACTGGATTTCGGCATATATTGTTAAAAGCTAAAGATCACGTGTGTTTTGATTGCTGTTTCCAAGTCTCTTTTCCTACCCCTTCCTTTTTGATATGTCTGCTGTGCAATTAGCCATGCTCAGGTACTTTGGAAAGACATTTGCCGAAGCATTTTATGTAAAGACATGGCATGTCTTCTTTGAAGCATTTTTAAACCTCAGCTTGCTTCTTCCCCCACCCTAGTGCTGTTAAGCCTTCTGCTGTTCTGCTTGCCAGTGTCATCCCAGCACACATGCAAGCCAATTTGACAACTGGTGAAATAGCTGGAAAAGCATTGGTAGGCACCTGATTCCAGCACAACCCTTGTGAGCTCTGGTCATGCTGAACAGAGGGTCCCACATCCTCTGGGGTCCAGCAACATCAGCCCCTTCCTTGAGGCTCGCTGCTGTCAGGCTGGCTCTGGTAAATCCCAGGAAGAGTCTCCTTCACAGGTGAGGCATAGGAAGCCCAGAACAGGTGAAGATGATGATAAAAGTAACAGAGAGTTGGTTTTTAAGTAAGTCTCTAGTAAATATCATGGTAGGTTTTCTGAAATTATGACCATGTTATCATTGTCATTGACATCGTCACCATTTAGTTGAGGCATTTGCTCAGCATCTGCTGTGCAATCCTGTATTTGCCCTTTTGTATTGTAAATTCTGTGAAGCAGAGAATGTGTTTTTCTAGTCGTGTTTCTGTGGCCAGAAGAAGACTGGATTTGTTGGCAGTACTGAAAAAACAAAATAAATTTTTCTTCATTTTTTCTTTTTCACTGCTCAGTGGCCATAATCAGCAGAAATCAATCCAGTACAGTTAAGCTGTGTAACCACTTTTTTTTTCCTTAGCTGAATCCATTTGAAAACAGCAGTTTTTATCATTGGACAGCAAATAGTCTGTTTATTTACTTATACTTTGGTGTTTGTTTCCTCTTTTTTGCAGGTACTTGAGAGGTTACAGCAAAGAGGGTTTGAGATTGTTGGCTCATGTGGAGGTGGGGTGGACTCTTCCCAATTCAGTGAATACGTACTGAGACGAGAACTCAGAAGGACATCTCGTGCACCCTCTGTCATTCGAATAAAGCAAGAGCCTCTGGACTAAAATGAACATGTTTCTTTACGCAAAAGAAAAAGAAAAAAAAAAAGAAAAAAAAAAAAGGAAAACAAAGAGGAAAAAAAAAGGGGGACTTTTCGTGTGCAGTTTGGACTCCAAACAAGTCCTGGAACTAAAATTGAATAAAAGACACATTTATATCAAATATAGAGACCACACCTGAATTCATATGGGAACACTTGGGATAGTAGTGATAATAATAATAACCTCAAGGTATAAAAGAAAACACACATACACACATAAAAAATATGTATGTATATGTATGTCTGTACATATATATATGTATGTATATGTCAAAGGGTAGGAAATGCAATGACAAAATGTGGTAGATGAGGTTGGTGCTGTGATGGCCATTAAGTGTCCTAGGCCCTTCCCGGGCCCACTTAACGGTGTACAAGCCATTGCCGGGGGGGATTCATAGACTGCTCTTCGCCCATTTTCCATTGCCAAACAGCCATCCACTTTTTAATGTGTACACACCTTGACTCAACTTTATTTGCATATGGAGGTTTATGTCTGTCTTTTTTAGAGGTGGATGGGCAGGTGTTCAGGAGACGACCATCCATTGCATTGGAAAGCTGAAATTTTAAATGTAGTTTGTACAGAAGTCGCACACTTTTTGTCTGCCCTCACAGATGTGAAAGGTTAACTTTTCTTTTGAATGAGTTTTTTTGTTGTTTTGTTTTGTGTTTTTCAAAGGGGGCCAAAATAATTAATATTTGGTAGAGATGCTCTGGTTTGAATCTGCTGCTTTCCTACAATTTTTTCAAATTTTATAATGTATTAAATACAATAAACTCCTGTTTAAAATAACAAGGGTCTGGTTTAAGCCAACAGAAGCAGAGAGGTGGGATTGCACTGCACTCCAGCATGTGGAGGGGCAAGGCAGCAGGCAGGCAGTGCTGCCTGCACGGGGTGGAGTGAGTTAAAGGCAGCAGAGGCTGTTGAGGGATCTTCTGGTGTGGTGCACACGGCTGCTGTTCCTTCAGCACTTTCTCTTTTAAGCTTTGTCCCAGTTGGAAGAGAAGCTGTTGGTCAGATGTGAAAATAACACCAGCTCAGCCCAGAGAAACCCGTCAGAAAATGACACCTGGTTCTGTAACCTTCAGTGTAACAGTGAATCCTTGCATCATTCCCTCTTGATTAAGGAGTTGGCAGCTTCGACTCTCGAAGCCCTTGCCTTGCTGAGTGTTAGTCAGCCTGTTTGGTTTTCAGGTTGCTCATTTCCCTCATTTCAAGCCGTTGTTCTTCTGCCTAGAGAGTGACATGGCCAGCCCCTTGTCTTACCCATTGGCTGTGTGTCCCTTGGAAGCAGGCAGTAAATCCACATCCTGCGTTAGATGTCCTGCGAGCTGCTCTCTTGCAGAGTCTCACTGAGGCCACCTCTGCAGGCACCGCCTCCAGGCCTGTGAGATTTTGCAGCAGCAGCACCACATCCCGATGCCACTGCACGGACCACTCACGGGTTGATGCACCAGCAACCACCACCTTTCCTCCAAAGTCTCTTTTTATGCACTGTTACAGAATATGACTGTGTGTTTATCCTAGTATGGAAATTTCTATCAACGCAATGGTGCTGGCATTCCATTCATTTTGGTGACACTTTGCTATTTATTTAAGAAAAGAAAAAAAGAAACTGTTAGATACATGTAAAAGGTTTTTAATATAGTCTGATAACTAAAATCAAGTTACATTTTTTCTGGTTTTTATTAAAAGATGTCAGAGGACATCTTTAAATAACTGGCAGCACATATCAATGGTTTGGAATTACTGAAATGTGAAAATGGGTGAGGGAGTGGGCTCTAAAAATTAAGGTTCATTAGCGGGTTATTAGATCTTCAATGTGATGCTGATCTGTCTATTCACAGTACTGAAACAGCTGCCTCATTGAAAATGCTTGTTTTCAATTAGCAGCAAGAAGTCCTCTTACAAAATAAACAAATGCTTGCTCTTACTGCCCACAATTTGGTTGTTAGTCTGCATAGAAGTCAGAAAGCTAAAACCCAGGGAAATAAATATTTTTAACAGATCTTCAGACTGTCGGAAGTGATGAAATTTGTGATGTCCAAAAAGATTCCGGTCCCCGTAGGTTTGAGAGTACACGGGTGCCAGTGCAAGGTGATGTGATTTTTCAGATACTGCTGCACAAATCCTCCCTGTGCATCCGGGTGGAGCCGCACTTTCTGGGGCCCCCGCAGTGTCCCCGGGGATGTGTTTACACTCTCTGTTCAGCCCAAAGGTATTCCCACTTCCAGACCTGCCCTGCTGGCCCCCATCTGTGCATATGGGCTTATGCTCCAGTGCAGGCTGGAGCTGGTGGGGTGCAGCTCCTTTCCCTGTTTCTTGGTGAGCAGGCACTGCAAGCCTGCCTGGCCAGGAGCACCAGCAGCCCCAAAAGTGTCCCCCCAGTGCTGGCAGGGCCCACACTACCTGCAGCGTCTGCACAGGCTGGGTGTGGAGGGTGAGGAGCTTTGCCTCTGATGCTTTCCAGTGTGTGGCTCCCAAAGCCAGCAGGTTCTGCTCTGCTGGTGGTTTTGCTTGCTCAGTGTGTACCTGTCCAAGTCAATGACATTGAAGCTACCACTGTGCTCCTCCCAAATCCTGGACTGGCTGGTCACCCTCCCACCAAGCCTCCTTTTGTTGTTGATGGAGTCAAAAATCACACTGAGACCCTGAATGTAAATATCTCTGCAGTTACAATGTGGTCATGGAGTAAAAGGTCATGAATATTCAAAGTGATGGCTGATGAAAAATGTATGCAGGAACAAGCTGGCTGTAGATTTTTAGAGAGCAAATGAGATTAGTCCTGTTTGCAATTGAGGCTTACAACCATGTGTTTTTAAAATGTTCTTTAGAAAAACTGATCAACAAACAAATGAGCAATTTCTCCAGGAAAGCAGGGGGAGTAGGGGGAACCAAGAAGGACCAGATTACAGTCAGCTTGTCTCTGGAGGTTAGTAATTTTGACACCTAAATTTGTCTAATTTTTTATTAGAAAGTGTTGACTCCATTTTATGCGATCAGTGGTGCTGTATTTAATAACAAGAGGCAGAGCTGCAGTGAGCAGTAGCTGCCAACGCTGTACTTCAGCAAGTTGGTTAAGCAGCTGCCAGGAGAACTCCTGCAGATGTGTAGAGATTGCAGATGGCACCAACTCCCCTTCCCACAGTGAGACACAGGCAGAGGAACTTGGTCCTCACCTTTTCTTTGGGTAATGCGAATGCTGGATTTCTGCAATAACCATCGACCCAGGGTTTAGTTCTTCCCCTGTTGCCTCCTTGATGTACCCAACAACTGCGTAATGTAAGTATGGATCCTGGCATGCTTGGATGAACCTTAAAACTGAGTGTCCCATTGAACACTGAGCTAACGTACTCCATGCTTGAGAAAGTGAAGTCTTGCTTTGTTGCTGGGTTAATCTCTCTTTCCAGAAGCAGTACTGGTAAATAGGTGCTGCTAATTTATTCTGTCTCCAGGTACTTATTGGCCAGGCAGTCCGGCTCAGTGAATATTTTTCCTCTCCGTTGCCACACGTCTATAGAAGGAAGCTGATCACCTCAGTGCTTAACTGGCATAAGCAAGTCGAGTTGAGGCATTGCTTTATGATGCCTGGTAGAATCCATAATGAAAACCAATGAGGAAAACTTACTAAACTCTGAAAACATGAAAGTTGAGACATCCATTCAATTATTTTCCTTTATGCTGAAGAGGCACTGATTTCAATTTGAAGTCAAACATTTTGTTCATGAGCATAATTTTTTGCAGCAACCTTTAAAAATTGATTGCTATACTAATTACAGGGTTTTTACTGTCACCCAAATGACTTGTCAAGTGAATTTTTCTTTAATGTTTCCGTTGCATGACTTGGGGGGGAAGGGTTGGATTTTGCGGGGTGAGAAAAGCATTTTTATTGACCGATGGTCAGTTTTTCAGAGAAATAAAAACATTTATTTCCATCTGTCATTTCTTCACTGTGGAATTCCATATTATGAATTATTTCTACGCACAACTGGTATTTGTATGTTGGCATTCAAGCTGCCTGAGGTTTATTTACAGTGGAAATGAAACCAAGACATCCTTAGGGCCTTAGACCAGTTGCTTTTTCTCAGACTTCAGTTTGAGTGGTTTATTATTTCTTGAGGGTCTGGAGGGATCGCCACCACCAAAAATCAATATGTTGCATCAGGTCCCTGTGTTGGCTTTGGCTGCTACCCCATTGAGCTGGTTTTTGAAGACCCCAAAACTGACTTAGCATATGGGATCCTCTATTTGAGGCTGAAACTGCTAAAATCATATCCCTAACTCCTCATAAAAAGAAAAAATGCAGGCACATAGTACACAAGTTCATCCTCTTGTAAGCTGAGCTAGCTCTGCTAGCTGGTAACCAGGATGTTAACATCGATGCTGGGGGGAAACCCTAGTGCTAGCCTGCTGAAGCATCTTCTATTTGCAGAAGCAAGAGCTCCAGAAATGGAATGTCCTCTGACAGATGGAGAAAAGCCCACTTCTCCTTGAACCTGTATTTATTTTTTTAAACATTTTTTTACTAGGGACATAATAGGAGTCCTGTGCCCATAAAATAATAGGGGTGTAAGATTTTTCAGGTTATGTCAGAGATTATGGGCCAGATCTCATCCTCTGCCCTCTGTACTCATGGTGAATTTGCCTCACACCCCAGTCAGAAGCTGAAAGAGTGCAGTGTGGTCATGGGCTGTCAGTGTCATTGTATCAACAGCAACACTATGTCATCTCTGTTGCTTCTAAAAATACAGTATTTTCCACTGCAGGTCAGAGGAAGCATGAGTTGATCAGACTCCTCTCTCTCAGCCTCATTAAAGCCCTATATACATGAGTTCTCCTCTCTGGAGAGGCTGTCACTAGTATGAGCAGGCTGGATTTGTGCTCCTTGGGGAGCATGGGGTGCTGGTGCCCTAGCCCAGCCCATTGAGCCCTGTCCTGTGGTCCTCAGAGCACAGCTCTGGCTTGATGGTCTGAGGAGAGATGGAGAGAGGGAGACTTGTTTCTGTGCTCTGGAGTTTGGACTGATAAATGATCTCATCTACAGCCCTAAATGGTCTTGTGGCTTCTGTTATGTAGCTTGTCAGTGTTGTTATTAATTTTCCTGAGGAAAATATGAAGCATGAGATGGCTTGCCTTGCCTCCTTACCATTAGGATGCAGTCTAAAAGAGAGGGTGACATTGACTTAAAACAAAAACTGCATGCAGCGAAGTCCCCCAGACTCACATACTGCATTCGTTCTGTCTTCGGGTCAAACCAGAGGGCTCAGCGAGGCTCACCAGTGGATGTTTGATACTTCATTTGATTAACCGCCAAGAAATTGCAGAGACAAAAGGCAAAACCAGCAGAGCATGGATGCTTGTTCTGAAGATCTGGAGCCATGATTTCACTAATCCCTGCTGCTTCTGAATAAATATTTCAGTTCTGGATGGCTTACATTAAAACCAAAAGCAGCTGTGCATTTCTTTCCCTCCCTTTCTCCAGTTCAGGAGGCTTGTTTTTCTTCTGCTGGGGGCTTTGCCTGGGCAGCTCAAGAGTAATAACTTTGTCCCTAATGCAGTGCTTGGTCTCTTCAAAGCATTGTACAGACCTTCAATTAAGCATCTCTCTACTTCTAAGGGAAGAAGGCAGCAATAAACTCACCTGGAAGCTGGAGAGGCTAAAGAAGCTCGACTGCACCCACTTGGGTGTCAAACTGCACATCTGGAGTCCCACTTAGCTGTCCTCTTCCACAAGCCCTCTTGCAGTACAGAAAGAGGTGGAAATCAAGGAGGCACTGTGACACATTTATTTTTTTAAGCTGAGAGTCAGAAGCTATTCAAACACATAGAAGGCATTGCTGGGAGTCTCAGTGAGCTTAAAATGTAGCATTACAACCATGTTAGGCTTGACGCACCTTCTGATATCTTTTTCTAATTCCTTCCAAAGTGAGAGAAAAATAAATTAAATGAAATGAAGTTTCCTTTACCTTACATGTTTTAAGTGAAGTCTACTGATGGTCTACTTCATTTCTTTCTCTGTCTCAGCTCTTCAATAGGGACTATCATTTTCTGTTTATGCTTATGTTCCTTAACACAGAACTCAGTCATTAAAATGGGAGAAAGGGAAAGCTCCAGCACAGTTTGTGAAAGAGCTTTGTTTGTTCATATAGTGGTCACAACAAAATCCTGCTGCATGCCAGGATGGCAGGAATGTTTTTCAGGTGTGGTTGTTGAGATGGGGCAAGGCACGGCTGGCTCCTAGCTTCAAATGCTTAAAAATGACAACAGTGGGAAACTAGGGCTCAAACCCTCTTGGGTTATCTTCCTCCTTAAGCATCTGCTCATCCTTCTCACAGTTGTAGCCTTTAGATGAGTAGTTTAAAAGCTGTTCTATCATCTCTGCTGTAACCAGCACAGCTATTCCAGAAGAAAGCTGCTTGGCTCAGGGACAGCTGTTCTGCAGAAAAATTCTCTTCTGATGCATTATTGATAGATGTAAGTTAAAGCCATAAAGCTCGCAGCTTTATCGGGCAATATCTACTAAATCCTGGAAGCATGTAAGATAACCTAAATGTAATCTACTGCATACCAGCTTCTTCAGTGATGGATAGCACAACAAAAGCAGGACTAATGAAAAATTAATGAAAACAGTTACTTCCATAAGAAAAATGATCTGTTTTCTCCCACCTTTGTATTGATTTTAACTGTCCCTGTAATTGGAAGTGTATAATTTTTTCCTCAGGTAAAGAGGATTGAGGGCGAGGGAGAGTGAGTGTATAATTCTATTCATGTTTGTGACATACTTTCAGGCTACAAAAACAAAGCATTTTCCTTAGGATGTTGAAGCCGCCTGTGAATGCCGACTTCAAGCATATTTTCTCAGCTCAGGCAAACTGCCATGCTGGTTTGCCTGAAACCAGATATTGCATGAGCAGAGTACTTGGCGTACTTTGAAGGCTAGCAAGGAAGTACAAAGAAACAATGTTTAAGGAAAACCAAATGCAGTGCATGTAACTTGGTGGGTTTAACATGTTTCATGCATTTAAGTTCATTTCTGATTGATCTGCTCATTGGTGAAAGGGAAAAATCCTCCATTGCTCTTTGGAGAGGGAAGGAACGTCAGGCTCTGAGGAAGGACCTCCTCTGTGAGACCAAACCAATTGTACCGTGATGTTCATGTGCCAGCTTGGCAGAGAATTCACGGCCACATATAGTCTCAGCCTCTTCTCACTAACACATTTAAACACAACTGTCTTTTTCTCTAAATTTAATAGAGCATTTCTGCTTTTTTCACCATCCCACAGCAGAATTCAGTCAGATCTGCAGCTGCTGTAAACTCTACTTTAAATTATTCTTAAGTCTTTACCTGCTTAATGTTAATATATCCACTGAGCCCGAAGGGCAATGCTGAGATAATAAATCAATCAGAACAGCATATAGTTTGTTTTGCTAGGGTAAAAAAGTGCACCTTTTTAAAGTGTTTAGGAAATGCTGCTTTCCTGTTCCTTGTTGTATATGCTATGAGTCTTTTCCTAATCTATTCCATCAAAGACATGATATGGGGCCGTTGCGTGATGAGGACCAGAATGTTCCTACACATTAGTAGTAAATGTTATTCTTTATCTTTGGAGTTTTTTTTCCCTCAACTTTTAGCTAATATGCCTTCATTTAAAAAGTACATAATTTTTTTTAACTTGAGAGGTTTAGCCACATCTTTGGTTGTTGCTTTTGTTCCTTGCCTTTCTTATTGGCCTGATAATAGCTGCAATACAAGATGAACCACCCCTTTTGATGCATGTGTTTAAAAATTAGGGCATTTACTTGTCCTCAGTATTTGGATTGGCCTTATTTTTGTCTCAGCAGCTTCCTCTGGTCCAGCCTCAACTGGTGCTCCACACAGAAGATGTGGTGACTGCTTGGCATTGGTGACCACAGAGCCTTTGTGACGGTGTCCTCCCCAGCTCACGGGGCCTTGCTGCATGAGTGAGAGCTGCAAGAGCAGCACCAGTGATGAGAAACCACACAAAAACTGTCACAACTGTAACCGTGCAGCAGCGAGAGGAGGTGCAGCTCAGGGCAGAGCCTGTACTCACTGTTGGGGCTGGGAGAGGTGCTGCTGGCAGCAAGGGGTCCTGGGTGCCCAGCTCCCTGTTCCACCATCAGGCAAATCCTCTGGGTCCCCTGGAGATCAAAAACCATCTGGACACAGTCTTGGGCAACTAGCTCAAGGTGGCCCTGCTCAAGGTGCCAGGTGGGAGTGAACAAGATGATCTCTAGGAGGCTCCTTCCAGCCTCAACCATTCTTTTTTCTGCCATTTCCAAGAAGACTGGACTGACTGAGACGTGAAAGGTTCCTCAGGGAGTGTGAAATGTGGCCCTACCTCTTTACTTGGTGCCATTGTCATATTACCTGGAGTTTTAATTCTGTCCTCTTTTTCTTTTCAATCAAGAGAGATCTTTTATATTTTTTTCAGTAGGGAGCAGAATGGGGATTCTGTCCTAATGGGACTTGAAAGCCATTGGGTGCAAGTGCTGGGCTTAATGTAATAAATTATATTTAAAGTATTACTCGCAGAAATTCTGTGAACAGTGAAGCTGCTTCTCATAATTACGTCACTGTTGCTGACGAACAAAGAAAGAAGAGCTTTAAGAAAGGCAGATGCAGAGCTCCTTCACATCTTCTTTGTGGGGTCCTGATTTGGGGAGGCATTTCAGAGGATCCTTAGCTGCTGGTACAGTAGAAGTTTGGTGTTCATTTAATGAGATTGTGTTTGCATTTCCATACCTCACCAAATTAAGACACAGAGGGGCAAGAACACACCACCAGAGAAAGCTTCCCCCAAGTTCTTTACTCCTGATTTTTTGGTTTGTTTTACTTATTGTAGGGCTAAATATTGATTTTTCAGCTCTGAAAAACTGAAGACATAGCATCTTCTTCTGCCATGTTCTCCATAAGCTTAAAACGAAAAAACACTCCATGATCACGTTTTTCCCCTGCAAAAATGTGAGCAATTAGCACAGCAGGTTCTCAGTTCAATATGTATAATTTACTGTAAAATGTATATAATTGGTTTGGCAGACAGCAAAAGCACCAACACAAGCACAAACCTTTTTATGAATCCATATGTAATACTGGATGTTGATGGATTATTACTACAGCAAGATGTCATGTTAAATAACTGATGCAGATGTACAGTAGCAAATTAGTAGTTTTGCCATTTTCATTAAAAAAGAAAACAAACAGAAAAAAATTCTTCACATCTTCATTATTTATTGAAGTTAGGGTTTTTTATATACTCACTGCTGGAGCATCTGGGTGTATTAAACAGCTGAATTCAATATCACATTAAGCTGAATTGCCCACAATGGGCAGCTGCCTCACTTCACTGTTCTTAAAAGCCCAAAATGTGTTTTCTGAACCTGAGGCATTTGTCATCTTTCTGAAATGGTGTGCTGGTTAGTATTTCACCAAAGGGAGGGAGAAGCAGCAGAGGAACATGTCCTTCTGCTGCTGAGACCCTGGCCAAAACACTCTCAGTGCAGGAGAGAGGACAGGGATAGGAGAAGAGGTCAAAACAGTGCTCCCAGCTTTGTCTGTGTGGATCTGGTTTAAAACCCGGTAGGCAGAGAGCATCATGTGCTGTCACCGTGGGGCTGGGTCTGTGGGAAGAGCCACCCTCCTGGGCAAACTCAGACGCCTCCTAAGTCCTTTGGCTCTCAAATATCTATGTGCCATGTAGGGATGCAGAGCAGCACAGGATGTAAAGCAGCGCAGGCTGCAAACCTTTGGCTTCCTGCTCATGTCATGGGTAGTCCCCCAGTGCTGGATCGTGGGCTGGGAGCAGCAGGGTGGTGCAAAGAGGGGTGTGTGGGGTGTGTGTGTGTCTGGGCAGGGGGATGTGCTGGACGAGCCACCTGGGTTTGCTGTGCTCATCGCTTGCAGCACATCCCTGACCTGGGCTTCTCAGTCCTGCAGGAAACCCCAAAGTCCCTCAGGAATAAGCACGAGCTCCTGCAGCACCTCTCCAGGCTTGGTCTCTGGGGCACATCCAGAAAGGTGAGCCAGACAAGGGGACCCCACTTCATTCCTCCCCTGCTCCATTTTCCCCTAGGTCTTTTTCCATAGAGACCACAAAGAACTCAGACATTTTCCAGCCTCTCTGGAGGTGTCCATACTTCTCTGGGTGTCTCTTCCTGTCATCTGTGAGGCTCAGACACAGATGTCAAAGCCCCTGTGTCCGTGCCTGCACTCGGAACTACCTGTGTTTCACGCCAACCTTCCTACACTTGTGTCCTCCTTCTACATCTTTTTTGGCCTCTCTTTCATCCCCAAGTGGATTTTCCCATTTATTTCCCACCTTTTGTATCTTCCTCCTCCCTTAGCCCATTTTTCATCATCTCTTTCCAGTTGTCTGTTTTCTTTCTTCTCCTATAATCCTGTACATTTGGATAATTTTCATTTGGACTGTTTAACATAACCACCGGATTTGTGTTTTAGCCTTGTTTAGCAGGTTGGAGGCTCCCTTTTCTATCTTATGCATTTTCTTCTCCCTCTTAATATGTCAGCATTAACAGACTTGGGATCCAGCTCCACTTCAGTGGGAAGTTTCACCAGTGATTTCCATAGGAGAAGAGGGAGAACATTCAAAATGTGAGAGGCTAAACCCAAGTGCCTGGGTTTGTCTACTGCCAGATTTCCCAAGCTTCTCCATGCTTCTACCATCTTCCAGCTCCAAAGGGACCTATAAGTAGAAAGAACAATGTTTCTGAAAAGCTGGCCATGTTTCCTTAGGTTACAGATGATGGAGGGAGCATCCTGCCTGGTTTGAGCCAATGTGTCAGAGCAGAGACCTTATTCCCAGCATGTCCATGCTAGGCACAGTGCCCAGTCCTTCTGCCACATTTGTATATATCAGCAGTATATTTGAAAGGAAGGAAGGAGAAAACCTTTTTTTGCCTTCCAACTTCTTTCCAGGGGAAGCTTGTAGAGGTTCATATGTTCCAAAGAAGCCAGAAATCTCTGTCCCCCAGCTTACCCAGTCACATGTTACCTGGCCTTGGTGCTGCCCCACAGTAGTGTTCCGAGCACATGTATCCTGCAGACATGCTGTGGCCATCCCTAACCAACAGCTGCGATGAGTGAAGTCACTCATCCACATAGATAATCTAACAAAACCACCAGTAATGTACATTCAGTGATATGGTAGAAAATATAGTTTTGCTGGCAGGATTTATTCCATGACCCTGCTCTCTTCAGTGAGCAAAGAAGGGAGAGATGTGAGGGATGCCCACAGGAAGCCTGCCCAACCTCTGCATAGCCTGGGATGGTTGCGCTGGCAAAGCACTGCTAATGCAGCCCTAGGAAAAGACAGCCCTGGTTGTTTTCAACCTTGGCATGTAGAAAGATTCCCACGTTGTGCTCTGATCACATTCAGGTGGGTTTTATTCTGCAGTTGCAAAACACCTCCAAAAAAGAATCCAAAACGGTCTCAGGAGTGAAAGAAAAATGGAAGGGCAGCTGGTTTTGAGTGAGGCTCCATTGTCAAATGGTGTCTGTTCCAAGCCCTTCTGTTCGGGAACAGTCCCACTAGAAAAAGCCTCCCTTCCAGCTTATCCTTTCTGCAGCTGTCACTGCGCTGCTCATTGTTCATGAAGTTACCGGCACCTGTGTCTCCCGATGCGATCTAGAGGCTCCCACTGTTTATTTCAATGTAAATATTTTTTTTGTTGAGAAACAAAAGGGGCTGGAAAAAGGGAGGTTATGGGAATATTCAGGATGAGATAAGGAATCTGAGGCAGAAAAGAACACACCAAATTACCTCAGCTCACACGCTCATCTGCCAGAGGAAACCAGTTTTACCGGCTGTTGCCCAAAGGCAAAACACCACAGGGCTTCTGATGTCATGTTGGCCTTTGGTTATGAGCCCGGGTAAATGGGTACCTGGCAGAAAGAGAAAAAGGGTTGTGCTGCTTAATGCCAGCTTCATCTATTTATGTTCCTCTAGCATCAATTAAAAATATCTCTGTCTCATTCTGCCTGCCTGCCTGCCTGCTACTGTGGTATTTGTTTTCTTTCCATAGCACTGCAGATTGCCTTGCCTTACAGTTTACAACAGTGAGAGCTGGCACTTGCCTCTGGCAGGGCAGAGGATGAGAAACCATTTCACTTTTCCTCCACTCTGTCTTTGTGTGGAGCTGCAAAGGTGTTTGATGGGCTGGTTGTTGTGAAGGGGTGATGTACAAGGCCGGAGCTGTTGTTAATTTGCAGTGCTTCAATAGCATTAGCTTTTTCCTTAGGATTTAAATTGAATTGGTGGCATTGCTGGGACAATATAGTGCTGTAGATCTGAAGTGCATTCTGTGTACTCATCTGTCTTTTTTTCTTTATTATATTAACCTTCTTTTTCTTCCTCTTTTTTTTTGCCTTTTTTATATCACCAAGACCCAGTGAAGCAGATTTTATGCTGCAATAATTCTGCGTGTTTTGGTTATAAATATCCCAAAGCAAAGTTAAGGGTTTTTTCATATAACTATCAAAGCAAGTGTCTGCTTCAGCCCAAATTGAAAGGGATGTTTTACACATAAAAGTTCATCAGTGGGTGGTAAACAGCTTCTGTCCTAATACATATTGCAAATATTCTGCTGCGGCACAGACCGACAGCTTTGGTGAAACTGGTGGTATCTGACCTAGACGCAACAGTTCCCTGCACTAGTTGCTGTCCCTGGAAATTAACCAGGGTCTGAGCATCCAAGAAATCCCAGGAAAATCAAGTCTTTTGCCCACAGCAATATAAAACATGCTTCCAGTCTCCAGTTTCTCCTTGCATTCCTAGCTGTCTCTCTGAGAGCAAATAATGCTGCAAAGTAATTTAAAAATAGAGGAGGTAAAAATCAGTAACTTCAGCAGTAGCAGCACAGACAGTTTCCTCCATCACAATCTCCCATCTAGATTTTCCACACAGACTTGGAATTGCAGTGGTTGCCTTGGCAGGTGCCCAGCGTGATACGCCCGAAAGCAGCCAGGCTGTCTGAGAGCAAACACACAATGATTTTGAAAAATCAGGGTTCTTCAAGAGTTCTCAAGTTGATCATCAAAAACTACTAAATATTTCTCATTTTTCTTCTTCCTCAGAGTTGCACACCCTCAGAATGGCAAATGCTTCGTGATTGGAAGCCAACACAACAGCACTGGTATATCACTGGCTTGCAATAACATCTATTTGAAGGGATGTTTTAAAGCAGTCTGCAGTGCTGGAAGGTGGCTTTTTCTGTACTGCTTCTAGCTAGAATGTGCTGATCTGAGCACTTGGCAGCATAATTTATTTATTAGGACTTCATACTATTTTTTTCCCCCATTGACACAGGATTAAAATTAAACATCCCTAACTGCACAAGATGAAAGTGTAGCTTAGCTCATTCAGGTATGTCTGCATTAGAAACGTGTGTAAGCGATTGCTCTCCGCTAGCTTGATCTTGCTTTCGTGTACAGGCAACACTCCCCTGAGACGACTCCCCCGAGTCGGGTGTTCAGCTGAACCCTGACTGTATCCAGAGGTGGCAGAGATTGGAAAAGACCAGGAAAACCTTTACAGCCTTTGATTCTCCAAAGACTCCATCAATAGCTGCCATTGATACTAAGGGGGGCTGTCATTAGGGCTGGGATCCCTGGGAATGCATCGATTCCTCGGCCCCATCATTTCACCTGCCAAGCACAGTGCTGCACCAACAGGCAGTGAAGCTCAATAAGTCACCTCTTCACGAGCTGCTGGACAGGAGATGCATTCCCAAGCTATGCAGCTGCCCAGCCGCTAAGCGCTGGAGGCACAAGACAGCCACCATCAGCATGGCCTGTGGTGACTAGCGCTGACTCCACTATAAGACTTTGCTCATACCAGTTACCAAGTCTGAGGCTAAAGGAAATGGTGGTACCTTGCAGTGGTCTCATCCTTTGATGCTGCCTCTCCCAGAGACAGCCCAGGCAGACAGGAAATGTCTGGCTGAGTGTCCTGCTGCCAGTGCACAGCAACATCTCACAGGGTGGCATTGTGGGGAGCCAAAATGCTAAGAGCAGCCCTTGAGACCCACGGGACCCAGGAGAGGGAAAGGAAAAGCATCTCCCAGCAAAGGTCCATTGTCAGGGAGGAATGCTGGCTGCTTTGGGTGCTGGGAAAAGATCAGGTGCCTGCAAAAACCTAGCTGGCAGGGAAGGTATCAGATGCAGAATAAAAGGTCTCTCTGCATCCAGCCACTGCCATGGGAACTCAGTTGACCTAGCCTTGAAAAACCCTGCTGGGCCAGACTCTGCTCCTGCAAGCAGGTTGCATTCCGCCTCTCCATCATTAAAGTTTCTCCTGCTCCATCAAGCACTTTTATCCCAGTGTCTGGGCATGAGTTTGGGGTTCCAACTGACAGAGGGGGAAAAAGGGCTCCAGAAGATACCACCTGCTTTTCAGGGAGGGGGTTTGCCTGCACATCTTCTTCCCTTGGGGTCTTTGCTGCCCTTGCACTTGGGGAAAGAGTGGTGGGAAGTGGTCACCCACCCTGGCCATAGGGCAAGGGGCCTGCTGGTCCTCTGGTGGATGTGGTACAGAGAAGTCCGAGTCAGGCAGCTGATTTGGTAGTTTGTGGCATACTAGGAGCATGCATGGTGCAGACTTGCTTGAACTGAGTGGACTCTGTAAGGGCCTTGTTGGGGATGCAAAGGGTTTTTTCAGGAGAGAAGTGTTGCCTATGAGGGTCCCTAAGCTTTGCAAAGCATGGAAGTGAGCACAGTGCTCTGAAAGGAGTGGGATGGACTGTGGTGGACTACTACACCAGCGCAGATGTGGGCTTCCAGGGAAAACAGCCTCTAGTGTTATCTAAAAGCTTAATGTTTCCCTGGGAAGGATCATAAAGGAGAGATGAAATATACCTGGAACATCATGGCTAGAAATACCACTGAATACAGAACTTGTTGCCTTTTACACCAGCTACTTCAAAACACAACCTCATCCTGTGAGGTCTGCTTTGTCTTTCAGACTCTCTCCTTTTGTGATAAGCAACACGTGTATTACTTTGTCCATTGCTCCCTATGCGTACATTATGTGGTGACATATGATGTGGTGATGACACTGAAACCATCTGTTGGTTGCCCAAGGTTTGAAAAGGTGGCCTGGAATGAAAACTATTGTCACAAAGACCTTCACACATGGGTGGGTTGGTTGATTGGTTGGTTGGTAATTACAGACTATGAAGGGATGAGCGAGTAGAGCCTGGGCAGCTTTGCTGCAAACACTGTGGTCCAAAGTCATGCTGTAGATCTTGGGGTGGCCTCATTCATGGAGATTAAAGCACACGATAGGAGAAGCCGCCATGTTACTAATGCTTGCAGAAGCATAGCATATATGAAAGTACTTCCAGTGCTTCCATCTCCCCAGAAGTAAACAGAAATTAAAATGTACTCTAAGTTTGCAGACACAGAATCATTAACTTTGTATAGTTAGGGACTAGAGAGAGGGAGTGAAGGGGGATTTTTGGTAGGATTTTTTTTCTTTTTTTTTTTTTTGCCCTAGGCAAAATTTTCAACATTAACTAATTAATGTTTATAAAGCACTTTGCATATATAGTGCCTTTCATCAGGGGATCTCCAAGTATTAGATTATATTATCTTGAAGGCCTCAGGCCTGTGCATACTAGCCCTATAAAGTATTAGCCTTATAAACTTCAGTAATTCACTTTGGGTTTTTTCCTGGGTTTTTTTTTTTTTTTGGTTGGGTTTTTAATCTTCCCTCTTCTGAAAATGTGCCGAGTATTTTGGCTGTGTATGTAAAAAGGTGGTAAAAAGTGTGGTGTCAGCCAGAATGACCATATGAAAACTCAAGGCTCCATAATGAACTTCTCAAATCCTCTAATTGCCAGAGTTGGGGAGTAGCAACTGTGCCAAACTAAAATTCAACTATAAATCCCACTGATCAAGTAGGGGTGAAGGAGAGACATCGTCACTGGTGGGGGAAGCAGCTCTGACATTTGCTCTGGTAATAACAGGGGGGATTGGGAAAAAAGGGGAAGAAAGGGAGACCTCTGATCTCTAGCAGCATCAAGAGACAAACCCCTCGCTCCAGCTTGGGTGCGAGCTGGTGGATCTTCTGTATTGCATTAACTTTCTGTTACTGGTGGCTGCAGGCTGGGAAGGCAAGGATGGGCATGAAATGGCCCATGCGGAGTGTCTCCATTGCTGCCATCCTCCTGGGCAGAGAGGCAGGAGGTAGGGTACCCCAAAGCCACTCCAACAGTAGTGAATCTCCCATGTGCTAAATTTGAAAAGCCTGCTTGGGTGTGGGCTCAGTGGATGACTCAAACAATTACTTAACAATAGCTGCTTGCGTGAGCTGGCAGGGATAAAGCCAGGTTCACAATGGAAAAAATGTGTGGGCATCTTGGCTTTAGTGAAACACATGGGGAGCAGACTTGCTGCTGCATGCAGGAACTACCAACAGAGAAAGCAAGGCCTTGGGGAGCAGAAACTTGACAGGGACAAGGCAAAGGATGTCTTTGCCCTTACTTGCACATCTTACAGGTGGAATTCCCCCAGCTGAATTTAGCTGGATAAGGGCTGCTACTCTGAGGGAAAGGCTGAGCAGCAAATCCAGTCTTTTGAAGAGTCAGCGGTATTCAGAATTCCAGAATGGAGCCATCCCTTGCAAGGCTATCTTGTCCAGACTAAAGTGCTCTTTCATCAGTGAAAGTTCACAGCAAGGATGGGAAATCCCTCCCCTTTCAAAGGAGAGAAGAGTTCAGCAGGGTGGTGGCAAATGTAGCTCCAATCAGACGGGTACTTCTTCATAGAAACAGCCTGATAACTCCTCAGAGCCTGCACACACTGAAGTACTTTATGGGGAGGTTGGAACAGGTAAAAGTGCTCACTTGCTGCTTGTGGACTGACATTCCAAATCTCAAAATATCCACTCTGCACGAGACTCCCAAGAGAGAGACAGCCGGGAGCAGTGTACAAGGGGGTTATAGGGAATGGCTCTCCAGATAGGTTGTGGGCAGCATGTGGATATGGAAAAACATATCAGGAAACCTAGCAAGTAGGAATCACTCACCAGGCTTGCAATGTGGATAAGAGCTTGGTATGCTAAACCTTGCACCCTGCACTGTGCAGTCCTGGTCCCAGAGAAGAGTGGGAACTCCACAACGATCTGGAGGGTGCTCACTGTGTTGACCTAGAGCAGCATTCAGATGGAGATGCAACTGTAGCAGAGCTCTTGCTGGGAGGGAGCAGGCAGAGACATCTTTGTCCTGTCCACATGCTTTAACCCTGGAGCCAGCACTGTGGGAGAGCAGGAGGCTCAAGTCTTGTGTTGGCAGATGTCCTAGGAAGCATGGCCCATGTAGGTTGCTCTGTTGTTGCAAACAAGAGAGGGTTGTGAGGGCCAGCTGTACACTGAGAGTGAAGAGAGAGCAAACTTTCCTGCTCTGGAGACAACACAGTGCAGAGAGCTGGCCTGGGAGCAGCCAAAGGTCCCATCACCTTGCTCCAACCAACAGCATGGGCTGATGTACTCTATGTGATTGCAGTGAGCATTGAGAGGGACTTCTGGTTTTTTTCTCTCTCCTTCAGGCAGCCATGGTTATAGAGAGACTGGGAGAAGAGGAATCAAAGCAAGAACTACGCTGTGATATGGCTGGGTCTGTCCTCTTGGGCTCCAACGGTGCTCTTCTCCCGGCACTGCGGTGTGTGCTGGACGCATTTTGCTCTTCCAGCTTCTCGAGCACTTTATGCACTGTGTTTGACCCCTGCTGGCAAGTGTGTATTTATATTGGCAAATGAGTCCATCTACCAGATAAAGGGCTTCTAATGAGGCAAGCAGGCATAGTTACAAAGGGTCACTGCCATGAGCTGTCCGTGTACGTTACTCTTGTGTCTTCTTTGATGCAGATGCTTCACTTACAGGTCAGGCTAATATGTCTGGTCCTTCAGGCCAGGATACTCCCACACTTGATATGCAGCAGGAGGGAGTACTTGGTGCTATTGGTATTACCTCCAACCTAGGGCAAGCATGGATTAATCCACACTCGTCTACAGGGAGCAAGGCACCTTTTCCCTTTCACTGAACTCAGGAAGCAGACGTTGCTGCACCAGGCCCTGGGGAGCCCCGAGCCAGGCATGGTGACTCACAGGTAATCACAGATGGGCTGTGAGTCATTCCTGCCCTGGAAACCGACCAGCTTCTGCTCATCAGCTACCATTGCAAGAGCTGCAGCTCCTGCTGGATGTGAGCGGTTTCACTGCCTGCTGGTTGCTGTCCATCCAGTTGGAAGTCATCTGTACTCCTCTTCCAGAGGTGGGTGGTACAAGTGCTTTGGAGAAAAATATGATGCTTGGCTTTGAAGGAGAAAGGCTGTGAGGTTTACCCATTGCACAGCCGCAGCTTCATCCCTCACTGAAGCAGGTGCACTGCCAACTGCAGTCTTCAGCCTCAGCAGATCTGGGAGAACTGGGGCTCTTTGGCTGCTCTTCCCATTTGCATGCAATTCCCTCTAACTCCTGAATCCTTCCCTGCGACAGGTAATTTGCCTAGCCAACAGGAGCTCAGGAAGAGCCATGCAGCCTGGGATTTCCCCACATTTCACACCGATGAGTCCTGTCTGGTACGAGTTGAGATGTAAGATGTAAGAGCAACAAGGAGGCAACACACAAGGATGAGAGTGGCTTCTGCTGAAATAGAAGAGATGTTGGTCCAGCACAGGGAAGCAACACTATCATGCTGGGCTTGGGTAGAGCATCTCATGATGCTGTGTAGCCAGTCGTCTAGGGAGTCCTCTCCCATGGAGGTCATGCTGCTCCTTTGGTGGGTTCAGCTGTAGCTGAGCAGTTGTAGCATGACCAAAGAACCTGCAAGGACCAACACTGTGGCTCTGGCAGTAGCTGAGGGACTCCAGAGGGAAACAAGAAAGGACTTGCAGCAAAGCTGACTCTGCAAGGCCGAGTTGGGCAACTGCAGTTTAGATCAGTTATAGATCTAGAGGCCCTCAAGTGAGGCAGGAGACAGAGGAAGCTTCCCTCTCCTGCCAGCACATCCATATTTGGAGGTGTGGGCGAAGGCTGCTCCCTGCCTGGGGGCTCAGGCACCAACAAATTGGGCCACTTAGTCTAGTACAGAGGAAGTTCTCTACAGCACTCTTCTCAGGTTTTTGGGGGTTTTGGGTAACTTTGGGGGAGGAGGTATTAATTTGTAGCCCCAGATAAAAATATTTCAGCTCTGTCTTAATGCAAGCTCCTGCATAGTACGGAAAACAATTCACGTCTCTCCAGAACAGGTGTTGCGGGCAACTCTCCCTACCTCGGGCAGTGCTGAGCTGGTTTTATGGCCCTGGCTAGGTACAACTTTGGACTATTCAAAGCTGTGTCTCTCTCTTATTAAAGTCTGAGGACTAAATAGAGACACCTCTTCCTCACCACCTATCCATAGGGAGGAGAATAACCCTGGTGCAAGCAGCTGTTGTTCCCCACTGTGGCAAGATGGGCTCTGGGGCTTGGCCGTCCTTCCAGGTAGCTCATCAGGGATATGAGGGCAGCAGCAATGCCCCACAGTGGGGGAGAGCACTGCAACGAGGCAGGCTTGGGGGATTTGGAGGGCATGATGACCATCTCAGGCTCCAGCATAGGGAGGATGGATTTACAAGCATATGTAAGCCTCAACTCCAGCCCACCAACACTCTGTCCCCAAGGGAGGGCATAGAGCTTCCCCTAGAGCATTGAAAACATGGAGGGAAATACCCTTCAGGAACTGCCCAGATTTCATACTTGGAATTCAGACCACCAGTCTTGTGATTCCTGGAGATCTGATTCATGCTTTTTGAACGTGTGGGTTTGGCAATCCTGTGCTTACACTTACAGCCATTTCCCAACCCCTTATTTTCCCCAGAGGTGTTCTTACTTTTCCCTTTTTTACTCTTGTACACATGAAATAAACTGCTTGGGGGTTAGGGGGGTTGTTACTGATAGCAAAACTCATCCATTAAATTCACAGTGAGTTGCTCACTAAATAACACCAAAAAAAAATCCCCCACAATTTTATAGTCTAAACCAACCACAGCAGGTTGGAGCGACTCCTCACGGCTTTTGCTTTGCCTTGTGGCAGGATATACTGGGCAAGGGTTTTTCTCCCCAAGGAGCATCAGGAAAATGCTGTCCCCCCACTGCAGCCATGCTGGGGGTTGCAGACAAGCCCTGTACCATCGTGGTGGATGTGACCTGTCTGTCCCCACACGTTTTTGTGGGAAAGGTGAGCTCCTGCCCCCCTCAGCTGCTCTGGGGAGGGAGGTCTGGGTACATGCAGACACATAAGCCGCTAGGAGAGCATCTAAGGGCCTTTCCTGGGGTCATGAAAATAGGATGGTTTTGTTCTGGGAGATTTAATGTGAGAGTTTTGGACCCACACTAATTTGGACCAGCAAAAATCCCATTTTTTCCTCTCATATATTTCTTTTGTGCAGTCATAGAAAGGACTTTATCACTGTAGATATCAACCAAGGGCATAAGTAAAACCTCAGCTCAAAGAAACAGTATTAATTATCCTAACCCTGTGCTGAGCATCATTTGTATTCCCTCAGACAGCCTGCTGCTGGCACAGTAGAAGGCAAAACCATGAACCCATGGGAGTGGAGACTGTTTTCCATTTTCTCTGAAAGCTCCCTGCCCATTTCAAGACAGAGCAGAATCAGGAAGCTAAAGGGTGAGGGAGAGAGTTTGTGAAGTGCCACCCCAAAAAAGGCCCCACAAGCTCAGAGGTGTTACCAAGATGTGACCTTTCAGTCGGTTTAGGATTCACAACTAATTTCAGGAAAAGGCTTTGTTGTAGTAAATCTTAGGAAGCTATAATATAGTGCTGTCCTTGGTCTACATTGCCTCAAGCAATATGCCATGGACAACCACAGAGGATGGCACAATGGGAAAGGGAACTACCAGAAACTAGATGGAGGGAAATCCCCAGTGCAGGGTTTCAGCTGCTGAGAAGTGAGTGCTTCCTTCTTGTGGCATTCTCTGTGATGCCGCAGAAGCCTAACACCAGCAAGTTTTTATTGGCATCACAGCAAAGCCCAACTTGAACGAGACATCTGAAACAGCTTAATAGCCTAAAAGCACTGCAGCTGCCTGGGACAGCCTGCCTTCTTTCTGCAGGACACGCACACAGGAATCTAGGGAAGGAAAACTGCTCCACTCCAGCTGGCCTTCCCTGGGCAAAAGGGAACCTGCTTCTCTGATACCTCAGAAAGGCAGAAATGACAGCAGAGACTCTTGCAGACAGCACTCCTCACGGCTCTCGAGAAGTTACATTCAAGGTTTGGAAGCTCTCAAGACTGGAAATACAACAGGACTGACACTGCCTACTCATTAACAAAGATAATAGGAAAGAAAGTAAGTGAGCCCTGTTTGAGCCCTGTTTTAGCCCTGTTCAAATTTATTTAATGCCTCGACATGCCCACAGGGAGCCCCCAAGTGCTCACAATTCCTGCCTGGACAATGGGTTTGTGATAAAGCTTTGTGAGCTCTCAGCTCAGACAAGGGGCAGCTGAGGCGTTGCTTGTGCAGGAGACGTCTCCTATGGAAGGCAATCAAAGCAGCAAACCTGAAGAAGGCTGAGAAGCAATGGTAGTCATCTAAGGGAAACAAATTATTTGAGGGATGGGGAGGAGAATCAGAGCAGCCATGGAAGCTGAAGAGGAAGGCAGGCTTTTGGGCAGAGCAGAAGTGCCCAACAGCTGTGAAAGATGAAGGTGGAAGCACCTGGTCTGGGTGTTGCTGGTCCATGAGCATTTCACTTGGGTTTCACCTAAGCACAGAAGTTCAAGTCAGGCTGGAGGGTGCCTGGATGAAGCAGACAGTTTCCTCCCAGTTCAGAATTCACAGAATCATCATAGTGGAGTAGAGGGGCTGAATCACCTTCCTTGACCTTCTGACCATGCTGCTTTTGATGCAGCCCAGGACACAGTTGCTTTCCAGGCTGCAAGTACATGTTTCCTGCTCATGTCCAGCCTCTAATCCACCAGCACCCCCAAGTCTTTCTTGGCAGTGCTGCTCTCAGTGACTTCTTCTCCCACCTGTACTCATGTATGAGTTGCTCCGATCCAGGTGCAGCACTTGCACTTGCTCTTGTTAAACCTCATGAGGTTTCCACAGGCCCACTTCTTCAGCTTGTCCAGGTCCCTCAGATAGCATCCTTCAGGTGTGTCAACTGCACCACTCAGCTTGGTGTCATCCGCAAACTTGCTGAAGGTGCACTCAATCCTTCTGTCTATGTCATTAATGAAGATATTAAATAAGACCAGTCCCAGTATGGACCCCTGAGGGACACCACTTGTCGCTGATGTCCTTCAGGGCTCTGAGCCATTGACCACTATCCTTGGGATATGATCATCCAACCAATTTCTTATCCATCTAACATCTAATTTAGAGAGAAGGATGTTGTAGGATATTATGTCAAAGGCTTTACAGAAATCCAGTTAGATGACGTCTGTAGCCCTTCCCTTGTCCACTGATGTAGTCACTCCATCATAGAAGGCGACTGGGTTGGTCAGGCAGGACTTGCCCTTGGGGAAGCTGTGCTGGCTGTTCCAAATCACCTCCCTGTCCTTCAGGTGCCTTAGCACAGCTTCTGGGAGGATCTGTTCCATGACCTTCCCAAGCACGAAGCTAAGGCTGACAGGTTTGTAGTTCCCATGGTCCTCCATTCTACCCTTTCTAACGATGGGTACGTTTCCCTTTTTCCAGTCACCTGGGACTTCAGCTGAGTGGCATGACTTTTCAAATATCATGGAGAGTGGCTTGACAACTTCATCAGCCAATTCCCTCAGGACTCCAGGATGCATCTTATTGGGTCCCATAGACTTATGTACATTCAGGTTCCTCAGGTGGTCATGCTTACACAGTGGAAAACACTTCACTCCCCAGGTCCCCATCCTGCTGTCCATCCACTTGAGAGATGTGGAAGAGAGGTTGCCATTGAAGACTGAAGTCAAAAAATTGTTGAGTACCTCAGCCTTTTCCTTATCTGCTGTCACCACTATCCCAGCATTGTTTATGAGTGGCGTTAAACCTTATACTTTCAAAACATTATTCTCAGGGCTTAAAACACTGGGAAAGGGCAGTGGCCAGAGAGAACAGTAAGGGAAAGCAGGCAGCGCTACAGCAGGTTTGTGCAAGGCACGAGCAGAGGTGAAAGATGCAAAACTAAGGCAGCTGTGAGGGTAAGGAGGTGGGAAGGAGATCCAACACTACAGAAAACAGGTGGAGGGGACAAGAGTAGGAAAGAGGACCTGGGCCACTGCATCTCGGTCAGACATGCCTGGGGATGTTTGTTCAAAGAGCCAGGGAGTGTTTGTGCCATATTCCGATGTGAGGAGCTCGAGCCCCTTACATTTGGCTTACTGCCCGCGATGCAGACTGGCTTCTCAAGAAGACCTCCTCAGTGAGGGACGTGCCTGAGGAGGCTGGGACCATGCCACATCAAGGAGGACCTAGGGAATCATGGTTCAGTGAGGGCTCAAAGCCCCCACAGCCAGGCTCCCCACTCGCCCTCTGGCCGACAGCCGCCGGCCCCCAGCCCGGCGCACCGAGGGGAAGGGTCTGCCCCACGGGCAGGGCCTTCCCCAGGGGCTGGGCCGGGCCGGGCCGGGCCAGGCCGGGCAGGCCCGGCGGCCCCGGGGCAGCAGGGCGGTGCTGGCTCCTCCGGGCCCACAGCCAAGCAGGAGCTTTCTCAGGGCTGGCTCCACCAGCGCCGCCTCTCCGCCCTTCCCGGGGCTGGGTCCCCGCGCAGGAGCTGCCGGCGGGTCAAGGCCAGCTCGGGCCACCCATCGCCCCTGCGCCACCCACCCTGCCCCAACCCTGCTCTGATTCGACTTCTCCCATGTGTCAGGTGCCGCCGAAGGCGGGTGATAGCTAAACAGGAATTTTAAATCGCTTCTTGATCCCTTCTTTAAATCATCTGTGTGTTTCTGGGGGAGGGGAAAGAATCACCAAAAGAGGCAGCACCCTACCCCTTCCACTCTGCGAGGGTTGGGTGGCACCTCCCCGGCTTTCTTCCTTGGGGGATGCTGCACCTGGGGTCAGCTCGGCTTCCCCACTCCCAGACGTGGCTCAGGACTGCAGAAAGTTGAGCCTGTTAAGGAGAAAAAGCCTGAAAAGGCAGACGTCTAGCTCAGGAGGTGGAGGAGCCTCACCCAGGTACAGGGAGGTCTGGAAGAGTCGGGTCTCTACAAAGTTTTCATCCCTACAAAGTTTTTACTTGATCAGGACTACAGCGAAGAAAGAAAAGAAAAAGAAAAAAAAAAAAGAAAGAAAGAAAAATAAGGCTCCTGACTCACTCTCTTCCCAAGACTGCCCTAGCCCAGGGCATTTTCCCTGCCTTGGGAAGTGTTGCAAAATTTGAGCTTGCCCTGGAGGTATCTCTCACTAATTACTGGATATCCTGGTTTTGTGTAAGGACATAGGCAGAACCTTCCCACAGGTTCTTCTTTACCGCATGGGAAAAAAAACTCGAAACGCCGATTTCTGTTTCAGCATCCCCAGCAGACTGCTGTGAAGGGCTGATTGCACACTTGAGGGGATCTTTTTCTGGAGCCATCCTCCCCAGCTCTGGGGCATCACTCACCAACAGTTTCTAAGAAGTGTGGAATTTCAAAGGCAAAAACAAGCTTACTTTTAATATTTGCCCTCTGTACCTGAAGTTTGGGTCACTTTCAGTTTTTTTTCCCCTGTAATAAAGAAGGCTAAAGCTTTCAAATTAGAAGCAAAGACTGAGAGCTGTGTGAGATGAGGGCTCTTTGAGTTCACACCACCCACCAGCTGGTCTGCAAAGGGCTAAGGAACGGGCTGGTGAAAGGCAGGGTGCAGAAAATTACAGACCTGGCCCGGACAAGAGGTAGCACAAGCCTGATTACCACCTCAGCTTGACGCAAGGCAGATGCTCACACAGGCTATAAGCCTCCAGCTGTGGTTTATTCACATCAGTAGATGAAAACTGCTTCAGCTACGAGACGTTGAGTAGCCCACGCTGTATCTACACATCTCTTGGTATGTCTAATGTAGCTACACATCTTCTGCTTATTCCAGCCTCTTCTTTCAGCGTCTGGCCACCGACTCCCATGGACAGCACGTGGCCCCCATCCCACATCCCACAGCAGCTCAGTTCTGTGCTGGTGATAGTACTTGCCACTCCTTCAAAGAGAGATGAGGTGATAACAGAGGGGTTTTCCAACTTTTAAGAGACATGAAGTTAAAAATGAAAATTGCATTGAGCAGGAGGCAACAATAGAAGGATTTCTTCCTCAGTAAGTCTGCTTCATTAAATACACAGCCTGCCTACACATACTCGCCTACTTTGTTTCGAGAAGGGTCCTTTTTTGTCTTTTCTCTAAAAGAAAGCCTCTGCCAGAATGCATGTACATGTATCACTGAAGCTCCTGAAGAGAGGAGTGAGCTCTGTTTTCGATCCTCTGTATGCATTCTCCTTTTCCTACCCTTCCTTCTTGAGACTTCCCGCTGATCAGCTCTTCAAGGGAGTCTTTATTCTCTGCCCAATTTTGCACAAAGGTATCAAAGGAGTTTAACACATTAAAACTTAAAACCTCTTAAAGAAAGAAGATAATTTATCTCCTTCCTCCCTCTCCTTGTTGCTGGAGTTTCACACCTGGGAGCTGTTATAACTCAGTCTTTACATAAAGTAGAGTATTTCTTTTTAAAAGTTACTCAGCCATCCTTATACACACAGAGTACATGTATATTCACACATAATTACTTGAAAAAAATACTTCCATCCTCCCTTCCAGCTTCTATGAACAGAAGTAAGAAACACCTTAAAATAACTGTAAATAATAAATCCCGTCATGCTAAACGCTTCAAAGTGGAAGAGCAAATATCTCAAGAAGCTTGGGGAACTACACGTAATTATGAATTAGCTCTCAAAAACAGATACAGATGATCTGTCAGATAATTTTTCATTTCAAATAGATTTAAAAATACTATTCCCTGTGATCTGGCGGAGACACTAACTGCTTACTGATAACTGCAGAGCAGTTATCAAACAAAGCCTGTGGAGTGGGAGCGTGGCATGCCGAGCTGCTGAGATGGTCTTTTTGCCTCAGCAGTACCTATGCAGAAGACTCCCACCTTTGCTCCCTCCCAGCAGGGCGCAGCCCCAGGGGTGGTAGTCTTTCAGTGACACTACAAATGGGCAGAACTCTGGTGAAACACATACTGGTTACCCTCTGGGGCCTCAGTGTGGGTCCTGACACTGCTCACTGTCCACCTGAATCACACAAAACAGGCTCTGTACCCTTTGCTGCTTCTGAGACAGACACAGGTTGACAATGAGACACGTGGAAGAGCTGTGGGACTGTGAGATGGGGCTGGAGAAGAGAATGGATGACCTTCTCTGATAGGGTGTCCAGCAGGAACTTTGGATGGCTCTGCCAGGGAAATACCCCTTGGAAGATGGGAGGTTCCTACTGCTATAAGGACCTTGTAGAAAACCTTTGACTGAAGTAGGACTTAATGGTAGAAGTCTTGGCCACCATGAAACACCAACTTCCTGCAAGGATCTTCCCAGCACAGAAAGTAGCAGCCTCAGGGCTGTGGGCTGACCTGTGCCACCATCTCCTTCCACTTCAGAACAGACATTCAAGTCCAGGATGAAAACCCTCCTTTTCCTCCCTCCTTCACAGCAAAAACTCTTTCAAAACCAGGCTCCCTGGAGGGAAACTGTGAAGCAGGGGCTCATGAGGAGAGACTGGGTAGCAAAGTTATCAGCTAACATGCCAGAATAGCTACAGAGAGCAGGCAGTGAGTGACCAGCTCATGCCTGTAATAGAAGAGGAAAGAAGAGGCTGTAGGAACAAGGACTGATACATCTGAAAGGAAAAGACCAAGTTTATTGCTTATTTCTTCAGTGTTACAAAGCCAAATAGGGTGCTTGTCTAGGTTACAGATAGCCTGCACCAAGTGAAACACTGGCATTGTGGCCTGCAGACAAGAAGCCTTTGTATCCAGTGAGGGTGGGACAAGCCACTGATACGTGGTAATGAGCCCAGGACCCAGAGTGGCAAAACGGACAGGTCCGCTGTGCTGTGCTCTTCAGTCTTGGTACTCAGCTTTGCAACCATCAAAGGAGTAAAGCCTTCACTACAGATTGTAGTTATTTCCAGAGCTACAGCTGTGGGACCTGGGATAACAATGGCTGCATCCAGCTTTCAGAGCATGCACAGACATCATGTGCTACGTGCAGAGGGTAGAGTGTGCAGCACTTGGCCTCACAAACCCAGCAGCCCTCATTTGAAAAGCTACTGGGAACAAGCCTGTTTCACCAAGTCCAATCACTTGGACTGTCTGCCCCTTCAGGACATCCTCACTTGCTTTAGTCTTTCTCTCTTCACCCCAGCGATTACAAATGAAGAGGAAAGCAAAGAACAGAGCAAAGAGATGAACCTGGAGAACTGCTGACAGCGCTTTTGCTCAGCACAGTGCACTCACATGGCAGGACACAGGTGCCTACAAAGAGAGGGGGCCTAGAACAACTTGATGCAAACAGTAGCCTTAAGCTACTCGTGTCAAAGTGTCCAAGAGAGTGCAATGGCTTTGAGGAATCATCCAGCAATGTCTCACGGTCCCCTGCTACCTTCCTCATTAAACCTCAAACAAAGCTGCAGGGTGTGTTAGTGCACTCCAGCTAGGCTTTCCCAGGGGGAGAATGGAAAAACTGGAGTCAAAGACAGTGCAAAGGGCTGTATTCAGTGCTAAGACTTGAAAATGGCAATAAAAGGAAAAAGCAGCAGTTGGAGGAGAAACCATACAGGCCCCCTTCTGTCACCAGTAACACACAAAATTTGGCATAGAATGCTGCTGAGATAGTAGTACAGAGCAAGCAACAACAGCTTTCCCTCCCCAGCTGCATATACCCTTTTCTCTAAAGGCTGAGCACTTCAGTGGCAGGGATAGTTGCCCAGCCAGCTCAGTGCATCAGAAACAGCCACTAGGGTAGCAGGCCAGCTGGAAAGCAGGAAGTGCCTGGAGCAAGCTTTGGAGCCCTCCCAGCAGTGGTGGCACAGACAGTTCCCCTAGGTTCCCAAGGTTGAACATGAGCATACTGAGAAATAAAAAGCAAGGGAGCATGATAGCAGGTTTTGTCATCACCTTATGATGGGGATTTTAGTACTCCCATAAAGGGCAGGAAGAGTGGGGAAAAGTATGGAAGTGAACCCCTGGTGACCTCTCCTTTAACTCCTGATGTGGCTGAGCAAAGCCCAGGTATCTCCTAAATGCCACTTTAGAGGACACTTTTCTCAGAAGCAAAGCTGAGCTCGAATGGGAGACAGGATGAACCCCTGGTAGGGAGACAAGTGTTTTCAGTTTTTGCACTAAGGATAAAGCTATCCCTGTCTGAAATTAGGCCTATAAACCTGCTGAAAAACCTTTCTGAAAACATCTCCTACTCCTTATAGTGTAAAATTTTTGGGTTTGAGGGGTGTTCTGGGAGTGGGGTGGGTGTGGACATGACACACGGGGGAAGAGGCAGCACACAGGGAGAATCTACTGGTGAGAGACAACTTGCTCTGGCAGCAATAAAACCATGTGATCTGCATCAGAGGCAGGCCATAAAAACACCTGAATCATCCATCATCCTTTATATGTCTATTTATCAATTGTTTTCTCCAACATATTTCATTTTAGTATCGCATTGCTTTAAAGAAGTGAAAGAGGCGGACCAATATGCAGATGCTCTTTGTGGTTCTCCAGCCTGCACTTAATTAATTGTGAGTTGCTTTAAAAATAATTTAGGACAGTGCTTCCACAGCACATTGCTGGAGTCTGACACAGTTCATGCTCTCGCTTCCCAGAACATGTGCAAAGCTCTCACCTCTGCCCAGCTGTTATTAAAAACCCCACAATCCAGCCTCTGTGCTGACTGAGAGGAGGAAATCAGACATGAGAGGTTGCTTTTGCTCCCTGCCCACTCCTCCCCTTTCCAGCAATCCTTTGCTCTGTCACCTACTTCTGTTTAAAACCCCTTCAAACAGAGATGTTCATAGTTAATATGTCGCGTGAGGAAACCGTGCCAGCTCCTGCGATGGGCAGACAGCTGGGGCTCGCTCTCGGAGTCACACCATTAGTCATGATGCTGACAGCTTCAGATGCTGAACTTCTCACCCAAGGAAACAAAGTTACCAATTTATTATTTTTAATAAAATAATTGCTTTAATGCAGTATTTAAAATAATTTTTAACATCTGATCAATAAGATAACAGTACACAAATACGGAAAATGCTGCACTTTACATAAAAAGTAAAGCTAAGCATTTAATTATACAAAACAATTTTGCCCGATGCCATCCATATCTTGCAAACTATAGTTTAGTCAAAGTACTGCTTTTCTTATATATATATATATATATATGCGCTATATATACATATATAAATAATTTACAGCATTCATTTACTAGATTTGTTGACTACTGTTCCAACAAAAACCAACATAACCGATTCACAACTTTGTGAATTTGGTAACCATCTGCAGTGATTCCGACAGTGCAGGGTGTGTGAATAGTTGCTTCAAGTTTTGAAGCAGCATGCCAAGTAACCATAGGAAGCTTGTTCTTTCAAAGAAAAAAATTTCAGCAGGAAGCCGTTCAACAGTTGGCTAGAGCATGGTGCTAATAATGTTCTGTGTTTGATCCCTGTGGAGGCCGTTCATTTAAGAGTTGGACTTGATGATCCTTGGGGGGTCTCTTCCAACTCAGGATATTCTGTGATTCCGTGAATGCAGTCAGTGCCTTTCCCACCAGTCCTGGGAAACAGCCATGCTATACAGTGCTGTGTCATGGAAGGCAACATGTTTGGAGGTTGGGGAGAAGGGTGACCCAGAGGGCTTTCCTTCCACCACAAGGCAGTCTTTACCAGCAAGTAGACAATCTTTGAATCTGTTCTAACAGTCTTTATAATCCAGAGTCCTCCTCCTCACTGAATGGAAACAAAGCAACTGTCTAAATACTTTCTATCTGAGAAGTTTCCCTGTTACACCACATTGAAGTATTAAATCAATATTCTGAAGCAGTGAATCCTGTGCTTTGCAAACACTGCTCCTCTCCAAGGCGAGCCTTCAGCTCCAGAGTTTCAATGAATCTCAACTCTTCCTTTTTTTGTAGTCAGAACAGGTTGTTTTTGTTAATATCTTTCCACATCTGTGCTCAAGTTCAATGCTATTTTTTGTATCCACAGAAAGATAAACTGTTTCTTCTGTTTACTCTCCCTTTTTAGGATCTTTCACTCCTTGTATTTTTAGTAACTCTGAATTTTCCATGACCAACCAAGTATGCCCTAACTACACTGTGTGATGTACTTCAATCATAGGAATGACTGATTTGTCCTCCTTCCCTCAGCCACTTTCTCAGAGGAAAGGCTGAGGGCAACTGAGGCAAAGTGTGGGGTAGAAAGGACCCCTCATTCCTTTTGCTTGCTACTTTGATCTCCCCAAATGAACATCCAGTAGTAATTCTAAACCCAGAAAATTTAAGATGATTTTGAGTCAGACAGGCAATACATTAACATGTTTACTGACTGCTGGTTCATGATTAAATACAGTTGCCGTGCTATGCTGTGCCATTTTAGTGATATTTGTTTCCCTAAATAAGGTAGGGTTGGAAGGTGGCACTACACATAGAACAGATGTTGCAGACTGGAGTACTGAAGCAAGTGACATACATAAACTAGGGACACTCATCATGCCCGTAAGACACTTAAATGCAAGCAGGTAGGTGCTTACGTGTGCAGCTCAGTGTTTTCACTGGTTTACAGACTGATTTAAGCCAAGTATTATTAAAAACCTTACCGATGCTAAGTTAGGTATTTAATAAAAATGTTTATCTGTAAACAAGAGTTATCCTTACAACGGATCATTTTCCAGAAACTGGAATTTCAAGACAGTGCAACAATGCTTCAGTGTTTTCTTTGGCAGTAGACAGCAAGGTGAAATGCTAGATTCAAATCACTTCAGAAGAGCACGGTACAAGTGTAGAGAATGCTTCATCTCCCTCTCTTGTTCCATGCAGAATATCAAGTCCCTGAGACAGACACGAGTTACTCTTGGACAGTGCATCTGCTTCGTAAGGCTAAAACCTGATGATCCAGGAGCAATTCCATTGCCATTCAAACCCTAAATGGGGAACAGGAAGAAAAAACCCATCAGAAACATTAGAATTTCATGTCAATACAAGTTTTAACTAAACCAGTTGGATTATACTGCCTACTTGTATAAAACTAGCCCACTGATGTTCAGCTCTCCATGTTGAAAACCAGCAATCCAAAAATCCCTGCACATTAGATACTGAAAAAGACAAAGCAAGCACTTGCCAGCTGAGGATTTATTTCAGTCAAAGCAACCACAAAGTTCTTTCTTCCTTTAAAATGATATTAATATGGTAAGGTAAGTAACTGCCATTTCACTGAAGTCTGCTAAACAGATTTGCACTGAGAAAGGACCAGCCAACTATGAAGAAGGTACTAACACAGTACCTGTGCAGAGCCCCATGTTGTGCACAGCTCTTACTACCGCTTGCTCCAGAGGTTTCCATCTCTTCATGAAGAAAAGCATCACTGTGAGTGCACCCTAGCTTTGGAACATGGCCAGGAGAAACTCTCATCCCGGCCATCATCTGTGCTCTGTCCTTTAAGGGGGCAACAAATACTCGGTGAAAGCATCCAGATATTCAGAACACTGTATCTGAGCCTGTCCATCTCAGTCAGCTGCCTTGCTTGGTTATGAAAATACAATTGGTAGGAGATGATGATGTTTAGTAGTTTTACATTCAAGCTACTGGAACGGGCAACCCCCATGCTTTCCAAAATGCCCCAAGATTTATTATTAGGGGTGGGGAAGAGGAAGATTACTATGAGCTGCACAATAGACTGGCAACTTATCTTGGAGCCAATCTGTGCTGCACAGCCAGTCTCTTATCACTACTGGAGGGTTCTTGGTAATGAATGTAATTTGTACAAATACGAGTGCTCAGTCTCTGTAACTTCAGCAAGGCAATGCCTGCCAGCATCAACACCACTTGGAGATGGTGTTGCTTGGATGCAGTGTTAACTATATCAATTCTTACCCTAACGCTCTCTGCAAGACTTCAGCAAAATGACTTTGCCCACTTTGCTTAGAGAAATCTGTTTAAACTTCCCATTTATTAGAAATGAATACAAGTGCTGGGCTAGGTATAGCAGTGAATGCTACTGTTGTTAGGGTGGAAGCATTGAAATTTATTAAAAATATAAAGAGATTCATGAGAGAGCACATGCTAGCCACAGAAAACCCAGGGCACATTGCAGAAATGGAAGCTGTATTTTTTACAGGCAGCACGCAGGGTATTCAGCACCATTTCATTTGCTTTACAGTCAATACTATTAAACACTATGAAATGCCATCATTTGAAACTTTCAGTTTGTTAAATGGCTTGGAACAAATGCGTGCGTGGGGAAGACTGCTGGCCACATTGCACAGAGGGCACTGCTGTCCTGGTAAGACACAAAAGGGTCACAGTTCAAGTTTGTCATATGACAACCCTGAAGGATCCAGGGAAAAGATAGCTCTGCAATGCAGCTGCCAGCACGGGTTGAAAAGGAGGTCAGTCCAACAGGATGCAGCAGAAGGCCCGAGGCAATGTTATAAATGAAACAAACCCCAAGGGTTTTCAGTAACCCAACAGCAATGTCCTTTATAATTCAAAGAACTTTATTGAGGTGAAAGTGTTTTCTCTCTAAATAAGTCATTAGACTAGAAGTCTTACCTTTAAAAAGACACCAAACAAAGCCACCTCAATCCTGTTCACTCTTACAAAAAGGAGACAGACAGCACAAATCCCCCAGCCTGCTTTGGAAGCTGTTGTAGCTGCAAGATGCTACAACAGGGCAGAAGCACCAAGCTGCCCGCATTTGAGACAGTTATGGATTTCTTTATTAAATTCTTACCCATCATGCCCAGTGCAGAGACATAAAGCGATATTATGCTGTAATACCACATCCAAAGCCAAGGCTTATCCTGAGCCCCTGTTCACTAAGACAGCCAGTTCACAGTTCTAAGCAGTTTCCCGTAGCATCACTCTGGCTTATCAAAGCTACCGAGTACAGCATTTCAGGGGCCAAGAGCTCTTTAATAACCAACAGCTGCTACCACAAGTTTTTACTTGAGAAAGGGTCCTTCTCTCAAAGTACATGATGGTTTAAAATTAAAGAAGCCAACAGACAGCCTAGGTCATTCCAGTCCAGATAGGGACCATGCTGGGTAACCCACTTTTAAGTAAATTTATACAGTGCTGAGCACTATCTCCTGTTAGCTACTGTCTTCCACAGTTGTACTGAAACACTGGTTTTTCCTGGTTTTGTTTTGGAACTTGGACCAAGCAGTGGTCCAAGATCTGCACATCCCAAAGAACCATTACAGGCACCTCTGGTAACTTCCAAGACTTTACTTAAGAAATGCCCAACTCTGAGCTCTCAAGTTGACACAAGGGACACTTTAGGGGAGGGTCCTCTGCTGCTCCACTTAAGCAAATTCCTATTGGACAGGAGGTCGACCTTGTCTGGCCCTAGGCAACAGTCAATAATCCTCTCCTTTAGATCTCACATACCCCTTCCTCAAAAGCACAAAGATTTTGAGTCCTGGAAAACACCAGCCCACTCCTTGCTCCCAGACATCTCTATTATGCTCCTCCCATTCGGGCAGCAACCACTTGTGTCTTGCTATTTTGGGGGATTCTTCACTGCTAGTCTTCAGCATACCCCAAGACAGCTTTGTCTATTCCGAGGGGAAAAGTGCTGCTTTTCAACCAGGTCACAGACAAGTACAAAGATAAGCAAATAGAAAATGCGTCTCTGTAGAATCGATTCTAGCAAAGGGTACTGCAACCAGCCTGCATCCCCCTTCTGCAACATCTAATTATTAGTGCTTTAACTAGCAACTTCTTTTTTCTCTTGCTTTTTTTTTCATTACTTTGAAGTTCCTGCCTTTCAGTAAACCCTCACCACCCTGCCTTCCTTCCAAAAGGGAAATGACACAGCGACATGCAGCCCAGGAGGGCTGACAACCAGTGTAGATTCTACCAGTCAGCCTGGGTATCACAGCTGAGAGACCCTGTTTGTAAGCCAGGTAAGGCACTGCAGCACTGTAACTGCACCACTATAAACCACCCTTCTCAGTACTGAGACCACCAGCTGGCTTAAAATCAGCCCCAGGAGGTCCCAACAGCAGCAGTCCTGCTTTTGAACTATCCTCAGAATTGAGCCCAATCAGCAGCTCTTCCACAGCAGCCCACTGTCACCCTTAGAGCCTTTTAAACACACCTGACAGAGATCAATTACACTCACTGATCTTGGCAGCAGAACACATTGGGAGCTCCTGCTGTAGTCCCAAGCTGTTGAGCAGCCAGTTTTGTTCAGAGGTTGCTCTGGAAACCTGTTTTAAGGTCTCTAGAGCTCTCTCCAGTGGCTGGATGGAGAATTAAATACCAACTTTCTGAAAAGGCAAGAGTGAAGTTAATACAGAGCCACCATTACAACCTTACTTCTAGTATGCAAGGTACCTGGAGCATGGCATCTGCAAGTTTGGATCATGGATACCAACAAGGATTTCAAAACTGCTCAGAGCTATTCTACAGGCCCTGACACAAAGCTCAGAGAGGTCTGCAGACACCTTCCTCCCCACCAAGCTGCGGTCAGGTTCAGTGAACTGTTCCTGGTGGAGTACACACTCCCTTCCCAAATTCAATGTCTTCACACCAACCAAAATTTAAAGTTTTTAAACTCTTGGGATGGAGACACTTTAAGGGAGAAAAGTGTCCAGTCAAATGCTGAAAGTCAAGCCAAGAGTTCCCATTTCAATTTTTGGTGTGGCATAAACATATCATAGTCCCAGAGCCAAGATCCCAAGAGAACTAACTGTTATTGCAGCTCTGCTGCACATTATAAAATACCACCAGCAGAAGAAAACAAAGTCATGAGACACTTTTCAATGACATCTCCAAACACTGAAAAATGACAGCTGTGTGCACCAGAGACGTTGTTGAAAGGAGGTAAGAGCACCTAGTGAATTGAAGCAAAAGCATCCAGGTTCAACTCCCATCTCTATCACGTGTGGTCACACTGAGGTCAGTGATATCTAGCGTATGCTGTACTTGGTTTCCCAGCTGTAAAACACAGAACACATTCCTGTCTCATAGGAGGAAACAAGGGTTTAAAAACCTTTAACACATTGTGTTCAAGCACATACCTGAGTCTCCCCCAGCAGCCAGGGGGAAAGGAACAGACCCTGTCAAAACTGTGAGATTTTTGCTCGTACAAACAAGTGCCTAATCTAGGCCAGAGAAAACAAAGTGAAAGAAGTTGATAGTAGTTTGGTGACAAGCCAGCCTACTGATGCTGCCTATTCTAACAAACCTCAGTCTGACAGAAATACTCCCACATTTGCAACACTAAAATATTACATGACTCAATATTTATATGATTCCTTTTTAAAATTAAGTTGGTTGTGTTAGGTTGGGGTCAGGGGATTTTATTTCATTTTTTAACTTTATAGACCATTAGGGTAGCTCAAGCCAATGGCTGAAAGACTCAGATCTCTATATCCAGGCTGCTTCTTGTGCAGCTGAAAACAAATGTGTATGTGTGATGTTATCTGCAGCCTACAAAAAAAGCCTCATGAAGCTGTCAGATCTATATAATAGAAAACGCCATTCAACTACACATTTTTTTTCTTCAGATTTCATTGCAACATTCCTACAAGTCCTTTCAAATGTAGGCAACAACATGTTTTACATATTGAAACAAATTACTGTGAATGCAATGTCAGTTTTTTCACTATTATGCCCAATATTCATGTACGCATGTCACTTCGTATGGGTACATCAGATGCTTAATCTGTACCTGGAGGTAATGAATCCTATACAAATATGTCATGTTAGTTAATAGACAATTATTAAGCTGAAATTTTCTGGCTCTTTGCCACATCATTTTAAGCAATGTATTGTCAACTAAATTATAAATCTCTTGACCCTTCACATGTCATCAACATTTGTGCGTTACCAATATGTTCAGCCTAAAGCTACAATGCAATTAGTCATTTAAATTGCAGATATTTTTCACATATAAGAAGAATTAAGTTCATCTCTAGCACAGAGAAGGCACAATATGGGCCAATGAACTGTATTTCTGAAGTGTGTGAATGGCAGTTGAGAATATTTTTGCCTATTTACATGGGGAAAAAATTCAGATCAAGTGTATGGCTTAGACTGACAGGAGCCAGGAAATTCAGCACAGAAACTGAAACTCTCTAGCTGACAGAGCTGTGCTTTGTTAGGTCTTGAAACAGATAACTAAGATGCTGAAGACATTTTATAATTGCAGTAACTTTTAGCTCCCTTCTTCCCCCAAGGTATGACCATGTCATAGACACTTCAGTTGTCCAAGAGCTGAAATAAGAACCAGAAATTGAAATCAAGAGTCTGCATACATTAAGCATATGCAAAGTAGAAGAAACCTCACCTTCCAGTATCACTTTAGACCTATGGGCTGGGGGAAGGGGTGACAGAGATAGAAAGAGACACAGAGAAAGTGAGGGAAACCGCTGGAGTGTAGGAACAGATTCTGTAGCCTGGTTATGAACACCTACTTATATATAAGTAGTCCAATTTGAAGTGATTGCTTTTAAATTAATTTTATGCAGCTTCTAAGAAAATACTTTAGCAGACTATCATGTACCAATGCCAAAGACCAGGCAGTGGCCTCATTGCACACGGAGCAGCAAACCTATCATTTGCTACAGAGCCAATTCATGCCTTTAAATTCACACTCAGACACAGTCATGTCCTTAACACCAATACTGAAGCTGATAAATTATGCTAGTGTGTTCCCTCATCAGAAGAGCTTACGGCCAAAAAGTGGCAGTAGCTTCTACAGTCACCACTTATAAGAGCAAAAACTTATATATTTCTTAACTACATGCACCCCTTCTGGAAATGCAAAAAAAAAAAAAAAAAAAGCCATTTGATTGTCACACACCAGAAAAAACAAATCACGTCTCTTCCCAGTCACTTGGAAAAGTTTGGCTTACTTCCATTCTGCAGAACGAACTTGTTGCTCAAAGGCTTACTTCTTCCTCGGTCAACCTAAAGAACATTTCCAAAACTTAAATAAGCACCGTGTACAAAATATGTTTAATCAACATGCATACCAGCATCCCAAAGCTGGAAAGCAAGAAGGGTAAGTTTAAGTTCTGCTAACGATGATCAGATGTGGCAGACACAAGAGAAGATGACAAACTCATTTCCTCCACCCACAGTCAATACTAAAAATGGAACAATGACCACTGTGGTAAACAAGGCATTTCTCCCATTTTTGCTTGCCAAACTTCTTTGCAGAAGGAGAATGCAAGATTATGTGTGGACTGCTGTATTAGATGTGCATAACCCTGGAAGTATCACATTATTTTAAGTATGTTGGCCAGGGCTAGGGGTTTGACAGAAAGGAAGTACTTGAATGGCTCTGAACTGACCACAGCGTATCAGCTGCATGATTTACTTATGCAGCAAATGCTTGCAGTAGCTTAAGTTTCCACAGCAAAGCCAGACTATGTGTGACAAGGCAAGACTCACACTTACTAACAGAGCAGCCAGTCTTGGCAGGGGACAGAACAGACACAGTGTCTGGAAGGAGGAATTTCCCTTGCCATTGGATCTGGCAAAAAGAAAGAAAAGACACGAGATGTGCACTCCTGAGTCAGTCAGTGGAAACAACCTGGAAGAAAGCTAGCAAAAAACTCAGCACCAATAGCACTTCGGGGCAGGAGAGACTGCATCACTTTCAAGTACTTAATGTGTTATCATAGAGCTAGAAAATTAATGCAAAGCAAGAAGTCTACCCAAAAAAATTACACAGAAGTACAGGCATCCAACTGAGTTTTCCTGTACAAAGTAGAAGAAGGGCCCAACCACAGTATTCAGATGACAACCATAAGTGTAACAGCCAGTCTTCTGAGACTACTTTCAGAAACATCTGTTGACTTTTTTCCTCCCTGTTGCATGATTCTGCACAAATACACAGCTCTCAGTTCAAGGCCAAAGATGACCTCACACCCAAGACACCTTTGAATAGAAGAAAGAATAAGGACTCAGAACTGTAGTCTTCAAATTTCTAAGACTGCAGTTAAAGTGGGAATGAGACAAAGCTGTTTCCAAAATGGCTTTGTCAACAGAAAAGCAGTATAACTTAATAAAAAATACAAAAAATCCTTGACTATTTATCAGCATTGAAAACATTATGGGGCATGTTACCAACCAATAAAAGCTATGAAACAGAACAAAGAATTGGGAAAATGAGTCTGTGGTTTCAAGTTTACTTTTTTATTATTCGTTTTAGAAGTGTCCTCCCTTCCCAAGATGAGTTAGTTTTCAATTCTTCCTACCCTTTAATTCATTACTGTTTACCACATGCCCTCAAACTAGGGGAGGAGGAGAGGTGGGTAACAAATGCACAAACCCCAAGACACATATAAATCAAATCCAAAGGCCTCTCCCCCTCATTGTATCCAAGAGTGTCCAGAGGGATAAGAATGAGAGAGATGAAGATATTGCCACCTCTGGATTACAAGTAGCACCAATTAACACATTTTCACAGTAGATAGATTTTCTTACCAGGCCTTTCTCACATTACTCCTTCTGAACAATACCATTCAAATGTTAAGTTGCAGTGAGGAGAACACGCAAAACCACCCAAACTAATGTTTCCAACAAGAAAGGAGAAAGAATTCCCATTATACTGATGCCTTTTCTCTCCTTTTGTTTTTAATTAGGCCTAGAGCATTAGCCTTATTTTTTCCATTCCATGACCATCATGGATTTGTCCCTACTGCTATTTCAACTTTAGAGATACATAAGCAATCATGCAAACATGGCGAGGTATAGTTTATTCCTTTTATATTGCTTTTAGGTCCAAATTAGTTGACCAGCATTCTTCTGGACAAGAGCCTCTTTCTGTACTTGTTACACTATGAGGTGATGAGGCTGTTGGCAAGCAGGCTTCTAGCTGGAAAGTGCGTGCTTGTGTCCCACATGTTCCAGTTACCACATTAAAATGACCCATAAGAGGTCTCCTGGAAAGACCAAGTAAAGCACAATTGCAGAGATCGAATTAAGATGAACGTGCAGGGATCATGTGCCCAACTGTCTCGGGAAAAAGACTTTTCAGAAGAGGAGCAAAGCTCAGTGCTGGAGTGTGGAGAAATAGAAAACCCTGGGCTGGAGAATCATCCTAGTTAAACACAGATACTCGTTTGTGGATAAGTTAGCATACCATGCTCCCTAAAATACTGGTTTTAGCCCTTCACATTTACTGCAACAGTAGGCAGCAGATCCACCCAACCCAGTATGCTGAACTGAACTTTCCCAATATCCATTACCTTTTGATAGTGAATAAAGAGAGGCAAAAATATACGACAAATTTGCTTACAGAGTTTCACTTTTTTAATACATATTGTAACTGATCATTTCTTCCCTGTCTGCCCAAACACCTTAGGGCTTCAGTTTGCGTCAATAATTGCTTGAAACAATTCCTTTTCTTTAATTATTGCAGTAGGCAACCATAAAAAGAAGCTGTACAGAGCTGACATGGCCATAAGAGACACAAACATTGTACAAAGAACATTATCCAAAGAAAGCTGAAGCCTTAGTCAAAAATCTTAATCCAGTTAGCATCAGTGATTTCACTCAATAATGTTAAATATCATTCATATTCAGGAATAAATTCTTCCATCATACCTGTCTACCAAGTTATTAGGCTTTAAAAATAATAAAAAAAAAGTCACAGGAGTATTATGCACAGATTTACTCCTTGCCATTGCACAGTCTATAAGTTCTGACATTTAAGATTATTTGAGAGTAAAGCTGTCTGTATTTTTTCTGTATTTGCAATTTGAAATGAGAAAGCACATCCTGCCTGTTTAAATTATTCTCAGACAGGTTGCCCAAAAAGATGATTTTAAAGATGCCCAAATGTGTATCAGCCTAAGGCCATATTGTACTTGCTTCCAGATTCAAAGACCTCCTTTCATCTCTGAAGAATGGAATGTTGTTTACTGCTCAGGATGTTTTGCCATGTTATCATGAATGTATTACAAATGTTCTGCTTCTTGAGCTAGAGAGTGTTTGTCAAAACCATTCTTTATTCTACATGAGAAGTCTTAAGCCTTTTATAAATCCTGCTCAGATATATTGGGACACTTAAAACATTTAAATCTAAACATCCTTCTCAAGGATTGCTATCCTGCATATTTTCACAAAAAAAGAAAAAAAAAAGGTCTGCAGACAAATGCTTTCCGGTAGCACGAAGCCTAAGTACTAGGCACTGGAATACAAGCTTGCATGCAAGAAACAAAAATAGTTTCACTGTCAGAATTAGTTTCACCTATTGCCCTTACAAATCAGCCTAGTATGGCTATCTATATGAGAAGCTGCTTAAAATAAAGCAGGTAAATTTGTGACAATGAAATGTTATTAAGGTTTGTGGTCAGTTTTAGGCATGTCACGTCCATGTTCTTTTAAAGTGGCAATGTAAATAATGGATCACCAGCTTTCAACAGCAACACTGTTATCTGTCTCGCCTTGGCATAATCTCATGAAGCTTTTAATAAAGCAGACATACCACAGATGATGAGAAATAACTTAAAAGTACTTAACAGGCAGACTTGTTAAATATTCAGAAACAAATCCGGCAATAATTACAGAAAACCACTACGAAGAACAGGAATAGTTACTTGATAGAAGCTTGGGGGAAGATGAGAAAAGGACGGAGAAAACTTCTTGTGCTAGACTGATTTTTTCAAGTTTTTCCAGTGGTATTATAAAAAAAATTAACCATACATTTAGCTTCATGTGAAAGTGCATTAAAAAACTTCAAAGAAGAGAAGAAAAGCTGCTCAAAAGCTGTGAACGCTGCTTTCTGCAGCTTGTTTAGAGATAGATTGCTTCCCTTCACTTGTGGTTAACAGGGAGTCTTTGAATAACTCTGTATCCATGTCAGGGAAAAAAATAAATTAAAAATTCACTGAAACAAGTCTATCTCACCTGCTTAGCAAGGCCTCTTGTCACAGTCCAGGTGAAGAAAAAACTACAGGACAGATGCCACCACTGTCTCAGTTACACTGCAAACAACTGAGGACAAGGTCCTCCCAGACTCCGCTATGCAAAAACGACAGAGTATTTTCAATCCTACCATCTATTTAAGCTTCCCAGACAACAAGAATGAAAAAGACATAAGGTTCATCAGAAAGGACAACTTTACCACCACTGCCTCCACACAAGAGTTACTTTCCAGGCTCCTGCTCATTGTGATTATGTCAGGCCAACCAGCCTTCCACTTGAGCAATATCGAGGCTTCAAGATAAAGAGGGGCAAAACTAGCAGTAACATTAGTTTCTCCCATCTCCAGCAAAGATGATGATCTCTAACAGAAGGAGGCTGTCAGTCTCCTCAGAAAGAACTTCTGCAGCCACAAAAGCTTCACAGGTACCAGAAACAGTTACTCTCCAGCACATTTAGAGATCTGCTCAGAAAAGATTTGTTAAAAGCACTTTCAATATTCAACATGAGCCAGAGATGACAATCTGGCTCATTGCAGGAAATGAATGGTCTAGCTTCACTGATTTATTTACTGCTTTTTGGGAGAACCTAGCCAAGGTGAACTCACAGAATATTTAAGAAGAATTCCTATGCATTGTGCATGGATAAACGTCCACAGTCAAATGTCAAATCAAGATCTATTTCAAAAGCTATCCAAACCAGCCACTGTGAGTTCAGCTGAGGGGCCATGACAACTACCCGCTGTGGAAGGCCACCACGGCTTGGTTACCCTCCACTGCAGATGGGAATTTCTGAGTCATCATTTCATTCAGTCCTTTACACACAGCGCTCTTATGCACTGTCTTTCCTTTAATGCACAATTACACACCCCCATCAAATTTACCAGAAACAATCCTCTCAAGCACCTAACACACAAACTAGATTTCTTACAGAATGCAACAAACCATTTTGTGTGAGAGAATTCTCACTTCTTCCTACAGGGAAAGATAAATGTTATTCAGTATGAAGATGTAACACCACGCAAGTCAGTTGCAAGCTACGTCTGTACCTCAAGCCCAGATCCAACGTTTGATAAATCCAATGGTCTTTTCTTCCTTGGTCCAATGGCTGCCAAAGCTGTGAGGTTGGCTTCTCTTTGTTGCATCTGTGCTAATTCCAACTGTTGCATCTAATTTAAAAAGAAAACACTGACATTAATTATGATATACATTACTTTAAGGTCTTGTTCTCTTTATAGCAAACAGCTCTGCAGCTCCTAATGAAACAATGTGTTTCACAACATCTTTCTCCATCTTTCTGGACACTTTTCACAAATTCCAATGCTCAGTCATGCTTGGAGCCCTGTGGACAGCACTGTGTAACACCTTTTATGGAGACCACATTGTGGTATCAATGCAGCCTTAACAGGAGCCTTGCAGCTGGTTCCTTACCTCGTAAGCTTTGTTGTTTCTGATTAACAGAAAATCTTGATCTGGTTTATGAAGCTGGATTAGTATTAAAAATTGAAGTTACCACGTTCTGTGACCTGAGCATGTTCTTAATTCAAATTCTCAATTCCTTACTGTACAAGCAAAATACCCAATTTCCTCATGCTGTGTCACCTGAACCCAGCACTCAGTATTGCTGTTGTGAAACTTTGTACTACCCAATTTAACAGGATGCTGCCAGCTGACTGCTAGTCTTTCTTTTCCCAGTACATATCTGAATATTCACAAACATCTGAAGCAAGGTAGAGATACACTGCATGTTTATTTTCGCTCACCTCCAAAACCATTGGAACACTAAGGAATCATTAGAAACAACCTTCACCTGGGTTAGGTAAACTTGGGATGGGATAGAAACCCTCAGGAAAGAGGATTAAAATTAAAAAAAAAGAAAAAGTTTTATTCCTGTATTTTGAGATACATTCTACTCCATAATTACAGATGCCAGCTGCTCTGGAGCTCAACCCAGACAAGTCTGCTGATAGACTCACTATCTTGGATCAGCCACCTTGCTAATACAACCACACTCCTTCCAGATCCACCAGCTGTTCAACTTGGAGCATGGGTGGAGAAGGAAGGCTTTCCAAACATAAACCTCTGGTTTGATGTCAACCCTGGGATGATCTGACCTGCAACTAGTATAGCTCCTTCGCCCATGCTCTCCCCATTCCCAGGACTTAGAAAATTGTTCAGATAGGGATTCTCTGCATGGATGTGTCCGTGCACGTCTTAATTAAAGCACAACCCTACCATGGGTAGGAAAGCATCTAAATCTCCTCCCCTCCCTCATCATAAACCCAATGAATTACTTGGACTTCCTCACCCAGTCAATACAGATATCTTGCTTACCAAGCTTGCAACATTCTATGATTTTGCTTGCTTTTCAGCTCTCAGAGATCCCACTTGGAGAGGAGAAGAGCAGCTGATAACAACTGAGCTTGCAGCACCTACATGGTGTAAGTCCCCCACTTGCTACTTAAATAATGATGAATCCACAGCAAAGAAATACTTTGGGGGTTCAGGGGGAGTGTTCTGGGGAAGAGAGCTTTTGGCTGGGTGATTTCTGGGTTGGTATTGTTACAAGCCTTATTTTACTTCATATAAATAGTGATAGCACTATAGTGATAGCAGCAAGTAGGCTATTTAAATAAAAACAGTATTTCAGGGCAAGATTCCTAAAAGAACAATGCTCTCTGGAAGACTCAAACTATTCACATGCTCAAGGTTTTAAAGCAGAAATCAGGGAAAGCAAGATTTTAACAAAGACACTGAGAACAGAGTTTTTGTTGGGTTTGTTGGGTTTTGTTTTTCTTCTGTTTAGGATGAGACAAATGTTTCAGTTTTGAAAACAACACTATTTGCAAGTCAGCTTTGATCACCCGATGTAGGCTTTTATTATAGTAGTACTTCTTCACACAGTAGTACTTCTTCAATGCTAGATACCATCATTCACTTACCACACACACCATTCCTGCTTTTGTGTGCAGCGTAAACACTTAAAACCTTATTTATCAAAATTCACTCAATTCAGTCAGCTTGGTTTTTATCCAAGTATACAGTATTGCTTTCAAGAATACTTTACAGACTATAAACTTTCAAACTACTAGTATTTTGCAATTTTCTGAGGTTAACTTGAGCCAGCCTACTTGCACAAAATGTTTAAGGTAAACTTTCCTTTAATCTCAGTCTTGAATACATATCTTTATGTTCAGGAATATGCTGCAGCCAATCAGAGATGGGGGAAAGTGAAAATAATTTTAAAAAAAAAATTGAAATGTTGCAAACTGTGAAAGATTGAGGCTTAGAAACTACTTAAGCAGGGGCAATAGAATGCTTAGAATAAGCGTTAAATCTCAGCAATAAAATGCTGAGATTTTTTGGCAGAGGCAGGTGCTGACTTCCAGCCTCAGCTGCCCAGGCCTCCAACACCTGGAGCCACCCTGCCTTACAGGCAGCTGTGGAGCATCCCTGCAGAAGTGAAGTACTCCTTCCTGCCAGCAGTGTAGTTCAGTCATCACATGTACATCACAGTCTTCTTGCCATGAGAAGGGGCATTACAACATGTCATGCACACAGCACCCCTCTGGGGAAAAATTAAATTCCTGAAGGCTCCAGTGAAAAAGAAAACCAAAAGGAGAAAGATGATTTGCTTTAATTTAGGAACCATTATGCTCAAAGTAAAAGGACTTTTAAAACCATTCAACTTAAGACAAAGCAAAACAAAATAAAAGCCTTTATTAGTCTAACCTTGTGCTTCCATCCCTAAGAATCACTGGAAAACATACCCCCCTTCTCTCTCCACCCTACAAAACACACTCCAACCAGCTTTACTGCAGCTAGACTTGTCAAAAACGTGTGGCTGCTGAACACCTCTGGCTTGAAGCAGCGCTGAAATAAGCCCCTCTCTCCCTTTTACAGCTGCTGTTGATGGGCAGCCATGGTCAGGTGTGAGGACAAGAGGCAGAGCTATGAATTAAATACCAAGAGGGCTTTGGGTTATAATCAGCATGGGGTGGAGGGGACTGGGTGGGTTGAGGCTCTCATGGTGGAGCACCAGGATTGAGGACTGGGCAGTGCCTTGGCATCACCACCATTTACCCCATGGAACTCAAGCGGACCAAGCGTGCTGCTGGCACAGACACACTGCAGCAGGGAGCACTGCTGCTGGAGGGCACTGCTGGCACAGAACCTGCCAGTAACAAAGGAGAGGACGACACTTGGGGGACTGTATGAAAAAGATGTGCTTTCTAAAAGCAGAACTGATGCATCTTTGACCTGGCAGTTCCCAAGACAATGCTGGAATCACACGTCATTACCAACATCTGCTCTCTCCAATACATTTTCCACCTCCTAGCTAGTCAAAGGATTTTTCAAATCATGCAGAATCTCACCAGGGGTTTAGTGCAAAAGAAAAAAAAATCATAGTCTTGTTGCATTCTACACATCTCAGAGATTTTTCTGAGAACATAATTAAGACAAATGAATTAAAACACTCAATTTCTATAATGGACTCAACAGATCCCCAATAAGCAATATGGGCAGGCATCCAAATTACCCTGCTGAAGCCAGCAAAATCATCTTTTCATCGAGTTTTGTTCCATTAAAAATTGCAGATTAAATGTCTAAACATTGTGTGAGCAGTTAAAAGCACAGGATAAGGAGAAGACAAGCAGATAATGTCAAGGGATACCCGAGGATACTGGCTGGCTAACTACTGCCATATTTTCCTAAACAAGATTAGGAAAGAGCAAGAGGTGACTATGTGGAGTCAAACCTTTCTTTAACAGTTAGTTTTCTAGCACGTAAGTTAGGGAAGAAACATCACTGCAGCAAGGGACAGTAAAAGTAGTATACACGGTTTATTAAAGTATAACAGAGAAGCTGCATAGTTTCCCTTCTAGAGGTCAGTTTTATTAACATTGGTGTCTTTGAGTACAACAGGATATAAAGAGAACTATCACATCCAGGTGAAATCATACCATCATACCCATCTTGGCAACAGATGAATCTTTTTCCTTGAAGACAGAAGTGTGTGATGGCAATTCCAGAGGTGCAGGGGGAAGCTGCACCATACATCGGACCCCCAAACCAGCAGGCTGCCCCTCCACCTGACCTACTTCATCTGCTGAAAGATGCTGCTGTTCCATGACAACACAAGAACCCAACACACGCTCCATTCAAAATTCATTGCCCAATAAAGGCATTAAGAAGGGATGGGTGCCAGGCAAGTGCCAAATGAATGTTCATGCTTCTTTTCTCCCCCTTTCCGATTTTCACATATGCTAAGAATTGCAGTACAAAGAGTTCTAAAAACCTGTGTATAAAGATCAAATTGCTATGAAAACGTCTCAGAACTTGTAAAATAGTCTTTGTTGCTGCTGGCCTTTTTAATAATAAAAATAGGGTTTAAAGTCTGGTCTTGCAGCAAGCAGGAATCTCTAGGGCAACACAATAACCATTTTAGTTAATCTGACCTGCAGCAGAAATCAGGAAATAAGGTATGTTTTAAAGTCCTTCCTTATAGTGAAATGGCATTTGCAGCATGGCTGTAATCACACAAAATGAAAGGTTTTAAAATTGACCTCTCTGTTCTTCACTCAATCCTCTGAGAAAAGTATTTCTTTTCCTGCTCACAGAAATTCTCTCACTTATGTCTCATATCCCACATTTCAGAAAATACGCAAAAATCTATTTTTACTATTGCACCAACGACATTTTTGAGGCACTTTATTATTAAAAAATAAATTTCAAGTTGTATAAGAAGACAAGAAGTACTTCAGATATGAGACGCTGAAACTTTTACTTAAAGCAATACTGCAGATTAATTTTAAACTCTTTTGGTTACAAAGTACATGATAATGTGGTTGCCTGCCTTACCAGAGCCCCAATAACGCAAGTTATGCAAATCTCGAGGTTTTCCCTAAACCCAAAAAATCCCTTAAACGCAACTGATGAAAAGTATACACTACTACAAATAAAGTCAACTAATTCACAGCAGCTAATCCATGATGTGTACAGCAGAGGGTGGCTGTATTGTCAAAGGTGGGGGAAAAAAGAGTGTTATCTAGCTGGCTACAAGTTCATCTTGGAAAAGGAGCAAATGAAAACCTTCGTGTTTGGTCACAAAGTACCCAGCACAGGATTCAGGTATTTGGTATAAGCTTTCATAAAAGACAAAGTACATGAAACATTTACTCTCTAGATCTTCAAAGAATGGTTTTACCAGGGAAGGTTTTTCTACAGGTAGAGATGAGATCACCTATCTTAGGCAGGGCTCACAGAGCAGTAACAGGACTGAGGTGAAAGAAAAGCCAGACAGGCAGCCCTTGTCCAGCAGATGACATGCCAGCATCGTGCTGGCATGAGAAATTCATACCACTGTCTGCTTCTGCAGGCGCTTCAATACACAAAGTACTAGGAAACAAATCTGAGGAGTAGAGAAAAGAAATCTGTCTTCATTTGAATGCTAGGAACTTATGCCTAGGAAAAAAAAAGCCAAAAAATTGTCTTGGCAATGAAATAACAAATAAATACAGCCCCATGGATGTACATGAGCTCAGAAAAAATGCTGGCAAGACAGATGTGGCTAAACACCACAATTCTGGACTTGGTTATAATTAATATAAGAGAAAGACTTAAAAGTACATGTACAAGATACTGGGTTTAATATCAAGTAAAAAGTGGGGATGTCTCCACATTTGACATTACAGGCAGATAGAGTACAAGACAGACTAAATAAATATTTAAACTAACAGAAGAACTGGCAGGAAAGGAAACCAGGGAAGGCTGAAGACAACTTAATGTATGCCTAAGGGTTATGTGTGCTATCCAGCAATAAGTACATCAGGAGTAATAAAAGCACTAAAGTAGATGAACAAGAATTTGTATAAGACTTGCGGGGGGAAAAAAAAAGAAAGGAATATAGGCATATAAAAGAGACAGAAGCTCCCCATTCTATCAGCTTCCACAATAAAGAAACTAAACAATAAATTAACAAACAGTAAAATTCAAAGGAAGTTAAAGAAACTGTGACCAAATTTCAATGTCTACCTTTTTCTAGCTTGCATCTGTGAAAAAGAAACCTCAGGACCTATCTGAGCCTTTTATTGCCCTTAACTGTGTATTTTTAAAGAACTAAATACTGAGGGTCCACTTATCCCACTGAAATGACTTTTCTCTTTTTTGTATCCATTCTTTTTCTGACCAGCTTTTTCAAGCAAGGTTTCACTGGGTTTCATTGTGTCCTCTGTTTAATGCTTTGAAAGTTGTCTACTGCTCTCAGTCACTTCTCCCTTCATTGTCTTTGGAAGAAAGAACCGCAATTTTTTTCACACTCCCTTTAAGCATTTTAAGGAACTTGAGAAGAAAATGAAAAATAAACCTTAAAAATCTGCTTTCAATCCCAAGCCTCTCTCACTGGTTGTCATAAAGCTCAATGAGCATTACTGCCTCCAGCCTCTACCTTTCCTATACAAAATTTTCTGCCCTACAGGTTGAATGTGGCTGAATAGCAGACTTCTCATATGGGGGACATTCTCTGAGGAAAACTGACACTTGGAGGCTGCATATTTAAACATTTACTATCCTCTCCTCTTGCCTATAATGCAATTTCTCTTCTTGCAATTGCTTCCTTTCAAACTGTTTTAATTAGCCATACAATTAGTTTCCACTGACTTTTCCCTCTGTTGTAATTTAGATTTAACAGCAGAAAGGCAGAATAGCATGCACCGGTTTGAAATGCAGTCCTGACTTATAATAGAGCTGTACGTAATACTGTAGATTTCTTTCAGGTTAATATCCCACAAAGCTGCTTCAGTGGCAGAACAGGCCCTACCGTGGCTGTGTGCCCCAAGACCAGGTTCTCTGTCCAAAAGAGTGCAATAAAATGTTCTGGAGAACAGCAGAACATTTCTCCAGGATGGCCATGAAGTAATCTACCCACAGGAGGAGAGGAAAAAAACCTGACATTTTGAGTTGATATTTCACATTTCCTAATATATAATTAACTCCACACAAGGAAAAAATCCAGGGCACAGTGACTTCCTGATTCCTTATTTTGCCCACTCTGGGTAAGAATTTCCTACGTGTTGGAGTGTGTATTGCCTTTTACCATTTTTTTTTGTTTGCTCAACCACTATTGATACATTTCTGTGTTTTCTAGGACACTAGCACATGCTTTCCCCTGTGCAGTCCCATCAGCTTGCCTCACTTGGAGGCCCAGGGAAGTTCTTGGGTGTCTGGCATCAAGCTCTCTATGTGCTTTCAGACACTGCCTAGACTAATTTTGCTGCAAGGACAAGAAACAGGATACAGCACCCCACATCAATGCAACGTATTCCACAGGTTCTGTTTCAGGTGCTATCACTTAGGAGAAGACTGTTCAATGACCGTCAGCAGGCAAGTGTCTCCATCTCATCATGCAGTTCACCCAACACTTCTTGGCAGAAAACGCTCTGGATCTTCATTATCATTCTCTTTTTGTATTTTCAGCCCTAAAATTTCCTCTATTAGCAAATTTCTAATCTAAGGCCATACTTACAACTGGTTGTTATGTCCATTCTCTGTCTCTCAGAAAAACTGAGAAAAGGCTATTTGCAAATCCAAGAACACTCTTAATTGAGTTTTGTGGGGGGGGCTGTTTTTCACTAAAGATAGTTGTTACCATCTTTCAGCCAGATGGTTTGAGAGTATTTGATACAGTGTCTCAGCTGTGCTTTTCTTATATTCCTTCAAAATACCAATATGAGTGTCACAAACAGGCATTCGGTTCGCTTTGCAGCTCGCCCAATAATCTAACACTTCACGGAATTTCCATTCCTGATTTTCTGCAAGACTTGTAACACACCACACCTCTGATGATTGCCCTTTGTAATTTGTAAGGCTACACTGCAGCTAACAAAATTTATGTCTCTTTGGTAATCATGGCGTGTTTTTGTTTTTCAGAACATGCAGAAGCAGGGAAGAAACACCACAGAACAATAATATAAATCAGGTAATTAAGCAGAAGCTCTTAGGATGTCACTGAAGGCTCATAAAGAAAGCCAATTGATCACAGTGAGGTCTTGTTTTGCTTGCAGTATCCTGTGCTTGCTTTTTTGAGAGGTTATGGTTAACTTCTGCCCTGCCGCAAGAGTGGTCTTAAATAATTTGAACCATTGGGTCCAGAAGACAGAGAAGCAGCACAGGAAGAAAAAGAAAACAAACAGCTTGAAAATGTGAGTTGGAGGCAGTAGGGCAAGCAGCAAAGAATCAAGTTACAGTAACTTGTTACCTGAGAATGTGAGAGGAAATAAGGGAGTTAGAAGGTTATATGAAACAGGAAAAAAAGATGATAACAGTTGAAAAGATACTACAGAACAACTAAAATTCACTCATTACTATGTAAGACCCAGAACGCACTGGAATCGTGCTGGCTCTTTGTTTGATGTTTTTGATAGGGTTGTTTTGTCTCTACAGAAACCTAGGGTTTGCCATTTTCCTCCCAGTCAGTTGATACTAAAGGTATTGAATTTTCTCAGCATCTCATCTACTGCCATCTTGTATCTGTGTCAAAAAAATGCACGAGTGCGTCAAGCAGGCAGGAACAAGGGAATGGGAAGATCTGTGGAGTCACAAGCGAACAGAGCTGCTGAGAGGGCAAGGAATGGGGCAGGCAGATCTGCTGTCCATCAGGTGCTTGCTCCACACACTCCTTCCCCTAGCTCAAGATGCAGCTGCTCCCCTTTATCCACTGACAGACGCTGCAAGGTGACACAAGGTAAGAGCAGGGATAAAGGTGGCTACAATGGAAATAAGCAAAGATGCTCTCAGTAAAATACCTGTTCACCTGCTCAACCCCAAGCAGCAATCTTGCCCAGATACATTCTGAAAGCTTTGCCCAGGCTCAGCCTTAAGCTTCCCGAAGCCATACTACAAAAGCACACTCACTTTTGAAGAGGATGGACAGAAATACAAAGAAATTAGAAAAAATTCTTTCACCAAAAGGGTTGTCAAGCATTTGAACAGGCTGCCCTGGGAAGCAGTTGAGTTACCATCCTTAGAGGTATTTAAAAAATACTTAGATGTGGCACTTAGGGACGCTGTTTAGTGATGGTCCAAGACTTGGCAGTGCTGGGTTAAGAGTTGGGCTTGATGATCTTAGAGGTTTTTCCAACCTAAATGATTCTAAGGGATCAGAGTTTATATTTAGAATTATAGTACCCACTGTTTAATACTGACATTTTTACAGGTCTTCTGGGATGCACTGTTCATATGGCTGGATTGCACATTTGACAGTATCCTACACCTACTCAATTTAGGAAAGCTCATTTCAGGAAAGGGGATGAAGCCACAGACAAACTATAACTATAGCAACAAGAATCACACTGACTGAACATTTTCTTTGTAACTGGAAGCACTGTAGAAAGTAGAACAGAAAACAGCAGAAACCACCTAAAAAAAGTTATGGTTTAATAGTGCAAACATCAGGGACAATGAGAGGACTGTATCCTCTCAGTTTCAAGAGGCAGATAAGGCAGAATGAAAAACAAGGGTAATTTACCCAGACTGCAGGAACGCCACTGCACAGAGAGCTGGTCCATGATGAGAGCAAGGACAAAATTCTTGAGTGCACAAAGCAGCAGCTTGGGGCAAGCCTTGCAGCTGTCTCAGAAGGAATGTGCACTTTCCATAGGTATTAAAATCTGCTGAAACAGGTGAAAGAGGGAAGTAAATACAGACTTAATTCATGGCAAGCTACATAGGCTAAGAATATAGGAAAGTCAATGACTTAGCATAGGGGAAGTTTGAGGCAATAGGTCATGCAAAAAGGGATGAAAAGGTCACAGCAATTATGTATAGCCTTTTGGATAAAAGAATCCACTGCAGAGTCTCTGGATGTACTTCCAGCAATGTTAAGATGTTGCTTCCAGCTACTGGATGACAGCACATCCTGGATGTGTAAGTATTCATTGTCAGGATGTACACCCTGCATTTTGGGAAACTTTGCTTTAGAACATGCTACAGTGCCATTACCCCACACCCTCTCCCTTCTCCCAGAGGATCACCATCAACATATAAAAGACAGCTTTGAGGAAAGCAGGTCCATATTCATTCTTAAAGACCTATAAGCAGACAATCAGATCAGGCTTTCCAGCAGATACTTGACTGGAGTGACCTGAAAAGAATCTGATTCCAGGTGACAAAGGTATCAAAGTTTCCAAGTTTGGTTCCTTAGGAGCAGACTAAAACCACAACATGACAAGACAGACAGACAAGGGTAAGCCATTTCAAGCCTTCACCCCAGTGTACACCATGCTTCTGTGCTACCAGTTTTAGTCTTAGGATATTTGTTGATTTTTATTTTGCTCTTATTCCAGTCCTATTCGTGCTTGCATTTTTTCAATGCAAATGTGTGCTGACCAGTTTTCTCCAAACTGTCAATAAAATGCTAATTTTTTCCAGCTGCATTTGCTCTCATTTCCACTTTGATGGCCTCAGATGAAAAAACACCGCTGGCACAGAAGGTAGGTGTCCCCATTCTCCATGTGAAGCTTGGAGAAGCTTCTGGCTGCCTCATTCTCCGGAGAACAAAGCAGCAGGACAGAGGGCAAGTGAAAACCAACACAAAGATCTGTGTTGCCCCAAGAGACACATCTGCCTCCTCTTCTTTTGGTGGAGCAGTTGGAGACTGTCACTCTGGGAGCAGCACAGCATGGATAATCATGCAGGACAAAGAGTGATGCAGGTTGTGTTAGTCTGGCACAAGATGAGATGCACTGAAGGAGGGGAACTCAAGAGATACTACACCACCAAGCACTAAACTTAGATGCCTTCTCTACTCTGTGGGCTCCTTTTTTTGTACACCACTATGCCACTTTTTAAAAGAAAGCACATGAACAATATCAATGAATCTAACCTAACCTTTTTTGTGTTCTAAATATGCAAAACACAGAATATTTTTCATGATCTTAAACCTTATTATTCAGAAAACAAGAGAAAAGAAGCTGCATAAACGAATTACTTTGCAGTCTTTATTAAAAGAAAGTACATCCAGAAACCAGATGATGCAGAGGTAAAGTCACCTACAAAACAAGACAGATTAGCATCACCCACTGATTGTTGATCCTGGTGGCACTAGAGGCAAACTGGGAAGGGCTTTAGGACAACTTTGTACTCACAGATTGTAGGAATGAAGAAAGAGTCATAAGCAGAAACAAAGAATTAAAAGACAGATAGTAAAGCAAGTTCCTTCTCTCTGATTTTACAAATTTCCTCTACCATCGTGCAAATCCAGAGCATTGATTCAAATACTATTTTACTGGATTTCCATTTGTTTTGCCTGGGCCCCTACATTAATCCAAACAATAAGAGCCTTTAAAGCATTCATAAATAACCTGCTGCTGCTGCTGCTGGCACCTAGGAGCCAAGTGCAGCAATGTTAAGCAACAACAAATTTCATAGTTCAAGAGGCACAGTTAAGGAAAAAGGTTGCTCAGAAAATCACTCTCATTTAGCACAAAGATCCTTAAAAATTGCATGAAATCAGTCAAGTAACTATAGAAACCAATTTCTTCAGCTCTGTATCACACGTCTCACACCTCAATTGTCTTTATTATCGTCTGCTGTCAGATCCTTAATCAGAAATGTGAACAGGCTTGATGATTTATTCAGCAGGGAAAAGAATCTGTAGGTCAAGTGAAAAATTTCACACACACATACACACGCACACACATCTTCAACCTTAGGTACTTTCATTTCATTCTGTTCCCAGTAGCTCTGGGGGCAACTCCAGTGAGATCCAATATTAAGGCTCAATTAAAATAAGCTCCAATTAGTGGAGCTTTTTTCTCTCAGGCTAGAAAAGTCAGGAAATGGATATTGGGAAATGTAAAAAGTCAGCTACTGAGAGGAGGCTGCAGACATAAATGAACTTATTTGTTGATTTCTACAGTTGCTATGCAGAGGCCTCTGGGAGTAAAGGCTTAACCAGTCTAAGCTATAAACTAAAACCCCTGCAGCTAAACATGAACTGTGTGAAACAAGGGCTCCATTCCAGAACAGAAAACTGCTGGGCCCAGAAAATTAAAAGCCAGAGGCGTTTTCCATTTAAAACTAAATCCCAGTACCGCCTCCCAGCCAAAGAATTATAAGCAGTATCAGATTTACAAAACGAACAATTACCCTGGAAAAATGTAGCCTATTGTACAGTCCCAGATGCTAAATCTCAAAGTTTCTTCTTTTTTTTTTTTTTTTTCTAATCCCACATTATATTCCTACCAAGTGTACTGCTGCAGTTTACAAAGGACTGTTTCTAGACAGGACTGAAACTGCAAAAATAAATGTTAAAAAAAGAGAGCTCATAATTCATTGACCTCATTTGAAGCACTGCCCTTGCCTGTGGCAGTTCCTGTCCTTCCCCAAGGCCTCTGCAAATGGTATGCAGCAGCAAAATAAACCCTGACCTAATTGCCAGGACAGGGCTGCCAACCTTCTCTCAACACACAAAGGCAAGCATGGTAACTGGAAAGTCCTACCTCTTTCGCTTTCTGCTTTAACCGCAGTTGCTCTGGATCTTCTTTATTGGAACGGCTCTACCAAAGGAAGAGGAAAAAGACTGAATAGAAATTACTGGCATCCAAACACCATCCTATCCGTTAAATATTTAATAAATGACAGTTTTCTCTGGTGATGGAAAGATTTAGCTCCAGGGGTGGATGCCTCAATCCAGACTGGCTTCCATCCCCCTCCACGCACATACGTGCACACCCCTCCTCATCTGGGCCTGCTGCTGCTCTAGCCTGAGGCAAGATTAAGCTGAAAATGATGCTAACACTGTCAGTCAGGTCCAGTCTAGGCATGATGTTGTTCATGTCAGCAGCAGACACTTAAAAAGGACAGAAAGTATAGGAAAGAAAGGGAGTTGTACTCATGCAAGCACAACACAGTTCTTTCAACTCTAGATTAGGCTTCCACCCAAGCAGCTCCAGAATTCGGCTTGACACAAAACCAAAAGAAAAGAATAAACAGAAGATGGTCAAGTCACAGCTGATGAAGCAACATCTTCTGTCATGACTTTTTTTTTCCTTCCTCTTCTTGAGGGGAGGGAAGAGAGAAGCAACTTATTCTGTACTAGCAACAGCTCTATCAGAGGTTCATGGATGCTGTGGTACCAGCTCCAAGGCCAGCCCTCTGAAAGTCACTACAGAAAACAAATACACCTGGCAAGGGTGGTGGATCTCACCAGGCTTCTGTTTCAGGGGCAAAAAGAGATCCAGGAAGGACATTTATAGCTTTTTACTTCACTTTGACCAGCAGGAACAATCTCAAAAGAGAAGTTCACCCCACCACACATTTCAGAGAACTCTTGTGGACTTTTAAAAAAAATGTAAATAGGTTAAATCCTTTTCTGTATAGCCTCAATTGTCCTAAACATTATGAATTTCCAGTGACAGGGTTAATGGTTACTATATTTAAAGCAGAAATAGGAGGAACCTGAAGATGTTCACCAATCTAGAGGACATGACTACTTCCTTGGAAAGCTAGAGTCTTACCTTGGCTGCTCGAAGCAACATTTCACGTTCCTCTTCATCTTTTCTCTGCTTTTCCAGGTGATCAAGCTTTTCAAGAAATCTCAGCTGTGCTCTGGTGTCACTACATACGATGTACTTATCACTCCCCTGGAAAAAAGAAGTTTTGTTATAGACAACCAGGCTTTTACATACACCACTAGAGCTAAAAAACCTAATGGGAACAATCTGAAAAGAATAACACTGTTTTTGAAAGCTCAGAAGTGTAGGCTGTTTTAGAAAGACTTCAGGTGGTAGGTAGTCATTTACACATCTCCTTTCCACTGAAGCATGTTTCCAGGTGTCTGTGACTAGTAAGCAGTTATTGAACAAGTGACATTAACAACATCCAGTCTATATTGACTATAATAACAGAAGTCTTCCCTAAGCTTAGACTAAAATTTTGTTTTAAACCATGAACTTTATATCCAGTAAACATGTTAGGGGGAAAAAAAAAAAAAGAAATTGTAAAGCAGCAGGGCATAATATCTTTTCTCCTTTGAAGAGAAAAAAATTAGAATTTGACATTTTAAGTTTCTAGTGTTTTGTGTTCCAGTTTCAGCCATTTAATGCAGAAGTTGAAACAAGCATCACATGGTGTTTCCAAAAAGAAGTTTTATGTATTAGAGGGGTGGTTTAGAACCAGTTATAATGAATCTCAGGGGTGAAGAAAGTGAAATATATTCCACACAGTTTATTATAGCTTTAAGAATATGTATTTTTGCCTCAGTAAATGCTTTCAAGTCACAGGATAGTTGAAAGGTAACCTGGGGAAGTCGTCTGGTCCAGCCACCTGTACAGAGCTGGGCCAGTGCATACTAATGATTAGTATTAGTCCAACAATCATTGGACACACAGGCACTGAAACAGGACTGAGGTCCTTTTGGTCTAAAGAATAGCAGTCAGTAGTTTATTTTACATTCTATTTTTGCTCCCACTGGAAAGCCTGAGTTGACATTTACTTTAGCTCAGAAAGGCAGAGAAAGGAAAGATCCAAAACATGGTCAACTGGCAATGAAAAGCTTGGTTTTATTACTCTGCTCTTCCAAAGACAGGCTTCTTGAGCCATGCGTTGGCCAGAGGGCATTTAGGCAACACAAGACAAGGAGCCCATTCTACACGAGGCATGTCTGTGCCACCTGTTTGTACCACTTTTTAGTGCATGTCCTACAGTTGTCTTCTTTCTCTGCTACTTTGTGAACTTGTTTTTTTTCCTGAGGAACTTATCCTAGGGCTTTTAGCAGCCAAACACACTATGTACTTCCAGCAACTCTTCATTCTACCTTACCCCAGTCTCACATTGCAATGAAACAACTCTGATATACAACTATACTAAAAGAAGCACAGGATATTTAACAGCTGTGTTTTAGGCAAAGTTACATGTTAAGTATATGGACTATCAGTGACTTCAGTTGCTCAATTTTTAGTTTTCAAGGATTCTAGACTCAGACTCTTCTTCCCACACACAGCTGTGCACTATGAAAAGACAGAAGCAAAGTAAAAGTTTTCTTGTGGGGCACTGTTGTCTCCTAATCTGAATTTTCACAACTGAGTCAGAGCATGAAATCAATCCCTTTTCTGATATTATGTTTGGTCCTTTTCAGTGAGCCACCTCACTGCCACGTATTACCAACTGTGGCTCAAAACACACCATATGCTGCAACCAGACACTTTCCCAAGCAGCATCTGTGGCTCTGCAAAAAAGTCCAACAAACCTTTTCCCCCCCTCTTCTGTCACTGCTCGAGTTTTTTTTAACCACTCCCCACAAAGCATACACTCTTTCTGAGTCACTCTCAGTACGTCAGTACAACTTGTTTTGAAGCAGCAGTTTTACAATAATCCATCACCACGCCACAATCCTTTTAAAATGACAAAGAAGAAAGCTGTAGTACCAGAAGATTAGTTTTTCCAAAGTTTAGAAGCGTTTCACTTCAGAATAGCCAGATATTTACACATTTTAAGACAAATCCATGACCCTATACCAACCAGCAATGTAAGTCTCTCAACCAGAAGCTCCCCAATGCAGTACCATGAGCTTACATGGGACAAGAAATAGGTGCACCCGTAACAATATTTCAGCTTATCACCTGTTTTAACATAGCTTATTTCAGGAATTTTTAAAAGAGGAACACCTGCAGTTATATTTTGTCCTACTCAATAAGTGTCTCTGTGATCATTTAGCAGGCAATTGCTGAGACAGAAAACGTTACATTGTACCCGTGTTCATGACTCGTAGTCGGTGCTGTTATGCTGAAGCATTATCACCCACATCCTATGGGCCCTATAGATAATGCAGTTTAGTGTTGTGGTGTTTCAGTGCTACTGCATGAGGGGAAAATGTCTTCATGAAGCATCGTTTATAGCTCAGCACCATACCATGCTGCTCGGAGCCATGAGCTCAGGGGCTCCAACCACAGGAGCATGGCAGCTGTTTCATGCTGGGATGAATCCACATAAAAACCCTTTCCCTTTGTGGTCTTCCAAAGGCTTTATATGAGCACTGCAACAAGAGCTGCATCACAGAGAGCAGCTCACAACCATCTGAAAGGCTGTTCCTACTTCACATAAAGAGACCACCATCATAGTTTTATCCCAATTAAGTTAGTGACTGCCAATTGTAATTTTTTTTCTTAAATTTAGCAAAAACAGGGCAAAAGTTGACAAGTCTTCATGACAGCATGGCTTGAAGCTTTTACACTGCCAATTCACTTTCTCTGCAGGGCTGTCTATCAGATGAAAGCTGCTAGGCATGAGCTGAGCAAGCTGGGAAGAAGAGTTTCCTGAGTATGAACCCATGAATTACTGGCCTTTTTACACCAATTCCTACCCTCACAATAGTTACTTTGGTTTCACCACACCTACCGCTATTACTGTCCTTTCGTAATGAAGATAGGCCAATACAAAGCCTTATGGAGCAACCACCCGACCCTCCTGGAAAGGCTCTGGAAAATTATCTGAAATACAAGCAGCCCACATTGTCCAAGGGTACCCATCAATGGCCATGAGGGAAAAGAGAACAGGGGTTAAGCACTGGGGGAGATGGAATATAGGACTCAATAAATACCTGTATTAATACATAACGGGACTCCCAACACCCTGCAGTGTTCTCTTCTTGAACTTAAGATTTCTAAAAGCCTGTCAGCATCTCTCACAATAACATTACTCACAAAGGTAATCCTGTAGGACACTCCTCTGTCACGTAATACCATCTTCCTAACAAAAGAGGGTATCTGTGCCTCTAAGATTACTGTGCCTGTTACTTTTGATTTTTTTGTTTGTTTTGCTTTTGAGAAAAGAGGAAAAGAAAGCCAGCTTATTGCAATCTTATAATCTTATCATTGCTTCTGGCAATTCAATCAGACAAAAACCTATCTGTTTTTCCATTGCTTTAGTTCTATGAGAAAGAAAACAGCCCTATCCAGCCTACTGTCCAAAACCATTTCCTTCTGTTCTTGGTGTCTGCAAGACACTAAGTCCTACTGGTTTCTCACGACTTGAGCTTCCTCCTCACTTTCGCTCACAAGCTCAATTGTACCTTCCACTTTGGAGAAACAACATACGACACGTGCAGATTTCTGCAGTCTTCTCATACAAACCTCTGTACTTGTTCTGTATTGATTTTCTTCTCTATTACATCTTCTTCTGGCAAGGAACAGAATACTCCAACTGCTCCAGACAACACTGTAAATACTCGGAAGTTTCCAAATAGTTGCTCCTCTTTGCTATTGCTGCTCCAGTGCTGAAAAGCCTATAGAAAGTGTTCAGCACAAAAATAACTCCTATTCCATCTGTTGGTCGCGCTTGTTAAATTTCATTAAGTATAAAGTTCTTGTAAAAAAACTCAAACCTGAACAAACAGGAAACTGAGAGGTGACATTTGCTTCTCACTTCTTTTTTTTCTAAAACAGCTTCACATTGAAAGAAGTAAGTATTAGTGTCTTGCTCTTGAATGACAAAATCAAAAAAGAAAGAGCTGGTTTGGCCAGTAATTTATGACTTCCCATTTGCACCATACAAGCACGTTAAGGGATACTAGCTCACTGGGACACAATATACTTTATATTTAATGAAGCTAATACAAGAGGGAGGAGAGGGAATATGAGGTATACTGGGGACAAAAAAAAAATCTGAAGATGAAAAGAGCCTCTGCCTTCACAAGGAGCACTTTCTAAAAGTAAACTACTCAATTCAGTTTCCCAACACTTTTTACTGAGCCAGTACTGCAGTTCCACCAACAGTAAATGCATAAGGAAAACACAAGTCCCTAAATCAACCCATCATCAAGAGCATTCAGTTAGCTTCACGTTTACCATCTAAGAGACTTTGTATAACAGCCACCACTGCTACGGAAGAGAAGAAACACATGCATTTAGTCTTGTGCTGGGTTTTAAGAACATCTGTCCAGCAAGTCAAATGGGACAATTATTTGCTGGGCTAGACACAGCTAAAGCCAGCCTTTGGTAGATACTGAAAACGCAAATGTTGCCTGTGATGTGCCCACACTTGGAAGAGGTTTACCTTCAAGGCTGCAAAGCAGGAAAACTTTGTGCAAAACTTGCTAATGATTTCCTTTACCTTGTGGGTTGATACTCTGTGCCGAGCAATTACAGTTAGTTTTTCTAGGAGCCCTCGTAATCTCTCCTGTGTAGCGTGGGAGATCAAGTTCACAACATCAGAGTTAAGTTCCATAATGTCATGCCTTTTACCTGTGGAAGCAGAGAAAATCCATTACGTGTTTTAGTAGTAGCTGATAATTGAAATAATTAGCACAGCAGGTATTCTGTTCCCCCTGGAAGTCATACCCATTATGAATAAAGGTTTGGAGATTATGATTTTCCTGGTAAAGTCACAACTTCAAAGATCTTAGACATTACATTAATAAAACTTAGCCTGGAGCTTCAGAAAATATAGACATTGTTTCACTTAGCCTCCAGAACCACTCTCCTTGCAAGGTCATTTATAGGACAAAGTTAATAAGAACACAAATCAAGCTTCATGTTCAGGGAGGGGGAGAAGCGGTAGCTGTAGAAATTAGTGCCATATTCTGTTAATTCCAGTAATTAAAAAAATACAGAATTACATTTTGCCCTGCTTGACACCGTGCTTGTTAACAACTCATGACATTTATTTGACGAGCAGGAATGGGTTTTGCAGCACACTCCAGGCACACAAGACCCTCCGAACTGCCTTGACTGACCGACACGGGGCGGACAGACCCAACCAACCCACGGCAGCCGCTCGGACAGCGCGGATTCCAGTCCAGCCAGGGTCATGCTGCCATCACCTTCAACCTTTTCTCTCGGGCTGCCGCTAATTCTCCGTGTTTCAGCAGCTGCGACCGAGGCTGGTGACAGCTCCAGGCAAGGCTGTGCTGGCCCTGCACCCAGAGCTGGGCATCACCTCTGCAACCTTCCCGCAGCTGCAGGCTGCCGACAGAGAAGCCTTCCCGTGGTTGACACCATCCATCACTCAACGCGGCTCTATCGAGACACCTGGGCGGCAGCGACTTTTCCCTGGTAGGCACGCCAGGCAGCAGGTCCACATGCCTCATACGTTGTACCTGTCAGAAGCACTTTTCCTTGCCCTACACTGCATTTACAGCAGCTGTAATACTTTATGATGCAATATACAGCACGCCTTCAAAACCCATTTCAGTATTTACTGCCAAGTGAAGTGTTAAGAATGGATAAACAGCGCACTGTAAAAAAACTAATCACCTATTTCATTTGCCTTCGCTACTGTAACTGAAAATGAACGACAATTCCACAAGACAGGGAGCACTTAGAATGTTTTCCCAGATACAATCAAAGCATTCCCCCGTTTGATCAGTAAGCACTGGCCTCTAACTTAACCGAGTGCAAAGCTCATTTTGCTCAAGCACCTTTCAATACTTCCTCAGCAGCTTCTCACTAGACTATGAGATTATGAAATACCGACTTAAAGACTAAATAAAATCCCTCCAAACCTCAAGATCTCCCTCCCTCCACAAACACACACACACACACACACACACACACACACACATACTCTTCTTAATCCAAAGACGGCTTGGTTCAAAAGCAGACATGTTCACTTTCTGAACTGCTCTACTCCCTGGCAGTATTCCTCTTCTTGAACACAAGCACTTTTCATTTATGACATGAATTGCTACTACTACTATTATTATTATTATTATTATTATTATTAATTTGGAACAACTCCCATTCTAGCTATGAAACAGCCAGGCTTCTATTTGCCATCTTTCAGCGAATTGTCTTTACACCCACAACCAGCAAAATATTCTAGAAATACTCTAGTTTTGCAGAGCTCTTTATTTTTCCTTATATCCACTTCCCAGGAATGACTGAATAATCCTCTACTGAATTTTGAGAAGATCTTCTAGGCACCAGTTCTGATGTGTATTTTCCCTTCGCCACTAGTAACACAGCATTTACTATGCCCCATACGGCTCGATATGACACATCTGGCTGACCCAGGGCAGGAGCACCGAGGTCGCAGGTAGCAAGCACTCGCAGGTTACATGCTTGTCACAGGCTAGCTGCTTACTCTGGACTAAGAACCAGTTGTGTGTGGAAACAGAAAGACTTTGTGAACACGTGGTTAAGCCACTGTGACAGAATTGTGACTGCACATTCAGGCTTTCCTGGATGCTCAGCTGCAAAACTCAGCATTCCAGTACAGCAAGTACCGGGCAGAGGGCACGAGCAAGGAGCTGAGCAACATGCATCGAATTTGCTGTCGACAGCAGTGGGACCAGCCAGCGTGCTACTACATAAATGCATGCTCCCTGCTCTGACATTATACAACACTGCTAAGCAACACTTATTATTCTTCTCAGAAGGTAAGTGCTGAAATAATACCTACGCTAGAAACTTCTTGTAACACAGGTGTTCAACATACATTCCACAGTACTATTCACTATGCAGACAAACAGCTTTGACATCTCTTTTGTACAAAATCAACAAAAGTTTTTGCCATAGAGGGAGCCATAAACAAAGGTCTACTCTGTGTGTACTGGAAGTCTGAAACTTCTTCCTAATGTTAGTCAATAGAGTACATATACCTGAACAGGCTGAGGAATGCAAAAACTGTTAGGGAAGTCAGTGTAATGCATCAAGTTAGAAGCTGCTGAGATAGAAAAGCACATTTAAGTGTTTTGACACTAGCATCCTTATGACTGTTAAGTGTTGCATTAGGTTTAAGAGTAAGAAAGTTGCTCACTTCTCACGTTAAATGGCATCAGTTTCTTTTTTCTGGTTGTGCTTCAGACTGTTTCCGTGTAAAGAAAACCTTAAAGGACAGTTGTTTCCTAGAAGGGGAAGTGAAAACTCAGTATTGTTTGGTAGAAACACATGAATTAGGATGGTAGATCTTAATAGTTCCAGGTCCTTCTTCAAAGATTGGAGGCTGGCTGATGAAAGAGGCTAGGAAACACTACATCCATACATATCTGCTATGTGTGCTTTGTTCTCACCTATGTTCAAGATCTTACTCTGAAGAGCTTCCAAAGAGAGAAATGGTTCATCTGCGCAAGAGTGAATCACTGTACCAATGAGCTCAGAGTTTGCTGCCAAAATGCAGGCATTCTCCTCACTGAGATTAACCCCAGCCATAGAAGTCACATCATTTATGTCATCTTCATCTCTACAAAAGAAGAGACCAACATTTTATGCTTTGTTCAGAATAAACACAAAGAAAAAGTCTCGACTATCAACAAGCAGCCACATTCACACATCCCTATATACAATAGATGTTTAGTGTGGGTGTGGACAGGGAGCTCCTAAAAGCTCTCACACTTCTGCAAAGTGCCTCTGAAACATTAATTTGGCTAATGCCTCAGCTGCCAGGCATGCAAATCCTTTATAATGAAACTGAAATTTTGAGCAAGCTTGGAAACCTAGGACTGAGGTAAAGCCAGATTAAAAGTTCCCACAACCCCTAGCCCTGCACCACCACTCTTGCAGTCTGAAATTTGTTCTAAAACTAATTCACCAGGTAGAATCAAGTGTGGAATGAAGTTGAATGTTGACTCACTGGACTACAAACAAGCCCATTTTCTAACCAAGATGCCTATCTTGCAAACTGAAGCTTAAAGCGCAAGCTTATTAGCACAGACCCGATCTTCACTTTTCTTTAGCAAGTTCCCTCAAAACACAGGATACAAACACTCCTTGATTATATACTAGAACCAATCCAGACCTTGTCCTTTGGATCAGTCCTACGATACTTACGTACATAGCAGGGAAGATGCCACTGCTTCTGAAGCACCATGCCAGAGCCCTAACTGGTAACACCATTAGCTGGATTCTCATGTAGCAGCTTTGGACTACATGATCAATATGAAAATTCAAATCTGGCATATTTAGGGCAAACATCATTCAGACTAGCTATAACAGCCTGTGTGCTTCAGCCTAATGGTTTTTTTCAAAGATCATTTAAGTTAAAATGCTGAATGAATCTTATATGGAAAAAGTTTTTGCGTTACTTTGGCAGTGAAACAATCCAAATTATTATCAAATAAGTTCAGATCACCAAAAGAAAGCATTTTTACTTCACAATGTGACAAAGGCCCTAATGGTGGCTTCAGGGATTTAGGACCAATCCAAAACAGATGTCCGCAGTATTAGGACAGGTAAGTAAAATCACTCAATCTGAACGTCATTTTATTTGGAAAGCAAAGAAAACAAAACCAACACACACAGCCCTCTTGAAAAGTATTCTCTGGCAAGGTTTGATAAAGTTCACCTTCAGAAAACACTGTGTGGCCTCAATAACTTTTGAACAAGGGGTTAGCCAGAAATTTCCTGTTCTAAGGTGAAATGATATTTCTTGGAGGCTGTCTTTTGACTGACTAGAGGTAGAAGCTAAAGTTATTAGAACATGAGTTGGGATTGAGGTTAAGCAATACTCAAAAGACACAAGAAAATGTTGGGATATTTTTCTCAACTACAGATGTATTTTCTCCTTTGGGTTTCAGTATGTTTCTACGGCACAATTCTTCTGCAAACTTCTGGAGAGAGACCCAGCCAGAAAAGGTGTCCAGCCTTGAGTCTGACCTTCTTCTACCCCTCCTTCCATTTGTCTGACCTTATTGCTAGCAGTTCCTATGTGTGTATGTTCAGGGGAAGGAAACCCAATAGATTCTCAAACCAGCTCCAGCTCTTTAAGTCTAACTAGACATAGTAGCTTCCCAACTAGGCTTGTGCCCTATATCCATCATGCTAAGAAAAGTGTTAAACCCCAGGACTGTCAGAACAGTTAGATGTCCACAGTTATAATTTAAAGCTGAGGCCAACAGTGCCAGAACACCTTCCCTCCTCCTACCCCTCCACAACCAGCAACTGAACAGCTCCAAGTGTATATTCAGGCTCTATCAGCCTAACAGAGACCCTGAACTTTCAACACGTGTGTCAATGAAGCTTCACGGGATGATAATTGAGTGCTAACTCATCTTCACAAGTACATTCCAGTTTCCTCTTCTTAGTGACCACTACAGAGAAGTCGTTGCTGATGGCAGAGACAAGAATCCCACTGAATATACACCTATCCATATTTCTATACAGAGAAGTTTCATTTCTCTGTAACCTGCCTTTACCAGGTTACTATTTTCTTGATTATTTCCATGCACACAGTCTCTCTAGTGTGTACAAGCATACAAGAGTTTACATGCAAGCAGACATCTCTACCTGTACTGTTCTTCAGGACCAATTCTAACTTTTTCACTGTGAGACATAAGTTTGCATTAAATCACTGAGTCATTAGCTTTGACGAAAGATATGAAAATACTGCTGCACTTATTTTACTTAACCCAAAGAAATTACCACCACATTTCCTTAGAAAAGTGCTCACTAAAGATTAATGGAAGTTTCAGAAGCCATGGTAAGTTCATACTTTTTACTGCTCTTTTTCCTTTGTTGTTCAAACAAACCTCAATCATTTTAAGTAAGGTATCATGTACTTTGAGTAAGCTATAGAAATCATTCTAAGGTGATAAATTTAAAATATTATAGAGTATACATGAAGGTGTTTCTGATGGATATTGACTTCCTTCCACTTTCAGCAATCCCTCCATAAAGCCCCTTTTCTGCACCACTTCCTTTAAGGCTTTTTGCATTTGACTCAGAAATCAACAGGAAAAACTCACCCAGCTATTGTTAGTCGCCAGTAATTTAAGCTTACTAGGACAAGGTGGAAAACAGAACTCAAGAATTCTGAGCAATACTCTGTATGAAGTCAGGTTTGACATTTATACTGCATATTCACTGCAAAAGAAGCCCAAGCAATGCAGATGCACCTCACACTTACGAATTTGCCTGTTGCCTGAAAAGTGAGTCTGTGGCACCCTCTGGTGTCTGATGACTGCATTTGTTTTCTGAATCCCTATCTTTATTCCATTTTATCCAAGAGTCAAAGGGAAAACTAGAAAAGCACACTGAACCCAGACTTCTGTGCACCCTCCCTGACAACTACCCAGGCCAGAACAATTCCAGCCAAGCCAGAAAGTTGCATGCGCTTTGGAGAACAACTCCATTAAACAGAATAAATTCAAAACAAATATTTGAAGATGAAATATGCGATTTATTTTTTTTCCAGAGTGCTCTAGCATATACTTTACAAAAACATGTAGATCAGTTTACAGAAATCTTGAGTTTTTAAAAACAGACTATCTCTTGACATGCCACGGTGCAATGTCCATGCTTACCTGAAATAACATCTAGAAGGTTGGAACGCTTTGTGTTTTGATGGATTTTTTTCTGTTTGTTTGCCTGGGGGGCAGGAAATCACCACTTTTTCTACTGCTTATCTCAAGCAACCTAAACCAGCCCGTTAAAGAGCAGACAAGGTCAAATTGCAGCTAATTAAGTACAGCTTAGTGAGTAGAAGGTTCTCAAATCCTAACCCAACCTGGTCACAGAACGGCAGAGGGAGTCAGGCTCGATGACACACTGCAACGAGAGTGCACAGTAAGAGCACTCTCATTAGTGCCACATGTACGGTCACATCAATTACAAGATACACACACTCTGCTTGTAACAAATTTCATCACAAAACCTGAAAGCAGGCCATGGTGCCTCTCTCTGCCTCACACATGATCAGCAGTTGATGGATCATAGGTCAGAAAGTTTAATTATACCAGTGAATAGAAGAAACACCAAGGGTGTATCCAAAGACAAAGTCATCAGAGACAAGAGATTCTACTACAAAAATTTAAGGTGAGTTAGAGATTTCCTATCTAAATTCTCATGGACTTATGCTACTTTGAAAATCACAATGCAAAAGCAAGAAGAGAAATCTCTATTGAATCACACTGTAAAAGCAGATTTTTTCCTACACTAAGAATTTAACAATTCAGGGAACAACTTCCAAGAATTCAAATTTTTCATGTAAGACAGCTAGTATGTTCCATTTGGAAGATCACAGGAAAAATGTTTCTTTTTTTTTGCTTATGAGTTTGTTTGTTTTTGCTTTTTTTAATTACAATATTTATGAAGAGGTTTTTTTTGAACATCACCACCCAAAATTACATCCCACATTATATTCCAAACTATATTTCATAAGAGCTTGAGGCAGCTGAACAGAGCAATTGCTTTAATATGAGCTTTTCATTTCAGCTTTTGGCAATCACTGTTTTTAAGTGTTCATCGTATACTGTATGCTACTGTAAACAGCAGCACCTCTCTGTCTATACCAGTGCATTCACAGCTGCAGCTTTCAAGAGATGATAAGTCAACTGGTCAACACAACAGAGGTGTCATGATGTCTACTTTTATCCCTAGGAAGAGCAATGTCAAACTTGCCCTGAAGTACTATGACTAATAATGCTTACAGCAGTCCGTACCTCTGTTCCAACACCACACTTCATAGCTGCAGAAATAATTTTTGCTTTTGAAAACTTAATCAGTTTCCAGAACTAAAAGCTTTAAGCACTCTTGCAATGTGAAAGCCTAGAGAATATGTCAGAAATCACGATTAGAGATGTAGTCAAACCTGTACACATAGAAATAAGCTTGTAAGAGGAACTAATAAAAGATTCTGAAATGCAGCACAGAGCTTTAGACAGGTTACAAGCCAGTCCAAGTAACAGTTTAATGCTATCAGACCATCTGTAAAAAGCAGAGGTTCTATCTGCTTTAATCCTGTTGAGAGACTTTAATACAAGATAATTAGATTAGTAATTGTATTCATAGGATGGAAATCAATATGCCTCCTCTATGAGTAAAAAACTCACACAAAATCCAACCTCACCAGGACAGTTTTCTTACACTAAGAATAATTAACATCTGCGTAGAAGTTTTAAGATTACACCTTGCCAATGAGTATTACAATGTGAAAAACATGTATCAGAAAAAAGAGTTGCTTTTATTTGGGCTCCATTCCCACCTCTATACTTGTCTCTTCTGTTTGTTCCTTTCTATACTTAACTTCTGATATTGTTCATTTTTACCTGAAGGATGTTGCTCCATTCTCTTTCATTTTTGCCTTCCGAATGGGAGATGCTTGAAGCGACAGAATTTTGTTTCTTGGCAGGGTAATTTGCTTCAGAACGGAACCTAAAACAAAACAAAGAACATTCTGTAGCAGAAAGCAAAACGCTATGACAACTGTTTAATCAGTTCATTCTTCTAGGTAAGGCTACTGCAGATTCAGTAACAACTAATTAGGTCCATTTGAAAACCAGACACCCTAGAATCTTACATTCTACATGTTCCGTATGACCCAAAGCCTCACACACTCTCAGCAAACACCCTCCTCTGTGCTGACAAAGGAAGCGTTTTAGTGAAAACTGGCTGGCCGAGACAAACTCTTATTGTACATCAACCTGAACCTGTCGAAGGAAAAAACAAGGTCTTGTGAAACAACTCTCAAAAGCATCAGTTTAGAGGAAGTTCACTGCAAGGAGCTCAGTCATAGTATTTTAACAAGTACAAATGTTTGATTGGCATGCTCTTAACAAGCAGATGCGACACTGATTTTCTCATCAGAGCTCCAAGAAGACAGTGAAGATGTTCAACTTCATGCACAGAGCTGGTTGCTCCCGACAGACAGCCACTTTCCTACATTCCCACAATCTACCAACAGCCTGCACTTACTTCTATACCTCAGCAATCGCCCCCCTCCTCCATGAAAGAGGCTCCACTTTACCTGCAGGAAAGTGGTTGGTTTGAACAAGTGTGTTCAGCGGCATCTTTTTCTCAGCAGATGTCTGTAGGGTGAGCACTGAGGGCTGTGGGAGCGTGGATACTTGCTTGACAAGGGTTCCCGGTGGTTGTTGGACTACCTGGAAGTGCAATATCCAATATCAAGAGTGAGAAGAGCTAAAAATACAGAGAAGTAAACAGTATCAATGTTTCCATTTAGCCAGAAGGGCCACTGGGCAGGTATGCTTGTCTAGTTTTCAGTTTAAAGCAAACAGCATGCTCACAAAAATCTCTTTTTTTTTCTTTTTTAACTTCACATCAAGAAATCTTAATAAGTGGTAGTGAGCTTTAAGCTCATTCAGTGAGCTCTAACAGACACTTCACTCCCATTCTCTACTGATAACTCCATTAGACAAGTTTCACTAATTATCACACAATCCATTGCACTGGGAGGCTTTCCTCTACGTAAGTCTTGCTTAGCAGACTAACTATTAAACAGTTAGTCTGCCTGCCAGTAACTTCAAAAACAAACACCTAGTCAAAAAGGGAGAACACCAACACAACTGAAGTCTTGCACTAAATACTTTCCCTGTTAAGATTTAAAGAGTACACACTAAAAAATTACTGATGTGTTTTTGGAATTGCAACATTAATTGTAAATTGAGCCGCTGAGTTTCAAAGTGTTAAGCTAAAGTACACTGAACACATCAGTTACCAGGAACATGAGGTACTAAATAGCAACACCTATAGCGAGCAGAGCCTCTACACAAAGACATCAGTACACAGCTGAAGGGTAAAAAGGAAGGCAGTTCATAGTTTTGTTTAGAGAGACTCTTCAAAGAAACAAAACCAGACAGCAGGATGTCATCACAACACAGACCTACAGGCACAGCCCATAAATACTAATCCTTCCTCTTCAGGGGCAGCTATTAAAATGCAAGAAAGTAAATTGCAGCATCCCTAAAAATCTCACTTCTAAGCCTCCTGGCTAGCAGAATGTGAGCTTCAGCTTTGATACATCTTTTAAAAAGTTCTTGATTGCAGGTAGTAGAAAGACATTACTTCACCAAAGCATAAAATCAACATCTTCAGACTGAATCCTATTTTTTTAGCAGCAAAAAACTAACAAAGAAAATGTCAGGGTCGAGAAGCCATTTTTCTCCTCTACATCTTTTATTCTTACTTCATAAAGTCCAAAGAGTGCTTGTACAGCAAGACTGCACAAGTGTAATAAAGGAATTGACATTTACAATACTTCAGAAATTAGGCCCTCTCCTTTTATCATCTAACTTCTCCTTTATTAATAAATATCATCAACATAAGCATCACACATTCACAAAGAGAGGTACTTTGTGTATCAAAGAGTCAAGATACTCCCTCAACCATCTCCGTACCAGTAGCACTAAAGCCTGGCATAGCAGCAGTAACATAGAATAACTGATCTGAAAGTGGTATCTGAAAACCTGACAGACAGTTCTTGAGTACATTAAGGGTGAGAGGAGGAAAGAACTACAGGAGTATAGAGAGAGACTGCAGACAGAGTCGAGGCTCACATATGCAGCACTTCCTCATGGAGCAGAAGAGATGCTAACATTTACTTCCACGCGTTTTCCCCAAAGATCAGTTTGATCTCTGAGAAAGATCTGGCTTCCAAAGAAGCAAGTTGCAAACAAGGCTAACAGCACCCTTTGTGTGTTCAGATAATTAATGAGGAGCCAACCAGCTTGGACACACTACTCACAGGCTCCACTACCTTACGCACACCTAGAGATCCTCCTCACCACCAGGAAGAACAATGCTTCATCTTCAGCATGCAAAACACTGGAACAGCACAGAACGAAACATAAGCATTCCAGACTGAGGTACAGCAGACAAAAGAGCAGAGACAGGCAATGTTACAACAATGGTCTAAGTGGAGACTGGCATGTAAGTCAAGTAACCAAGGAGGCTACATTGCCAAGAAACAGAAAGGATGTGTTGGCAGAACAACCCATTTTCTGTTTGCCATTCTAGCTCTAGACTAACAAAAGCTGGAAGTCCTTGGGAGTTCAAATGGGAGAGAACAACAATCCTGGAAATTTCAACAAAAATACAATGCCAGAACAAAGGATGACAAGAATCAGTAGTATCTGTGAGAAGGAGTTATTGTCTCTTTTCTTTGGGTTAGCAGCAAGAAGTAATAAAGAAAAGGGACTGTTGCTTTGTGCCCTGTTAAGCAGGTTGACACAGAAATCAGAATAAAATTACCAACATTGTGAAGTAAAAAAAAAACGCAACACAACACTCAGCTGACACTGGAGAGACAGCTGCCTGAGAGAGACTTTGATTACCCTCACTTGAACCTGTTTTACATTCATAAAACAAAGTCTGGAGATCAGCAGAGGGATGCTGAGGTATCATCACACATGAAGTATAGTGCTTCATGAAGGAAGCCTCACTAACTGAATGCAAAAGGAATATCCAGGACAAAAAAAATAACGGAGGAGACTGTTCACGAAAGCTCAGCTCTGAAGGGACTTGACACTTAACAACACACTAAAAACAAGCGGCTGCAACAGCATAAACACTTCACTCCTTGAGTCAATTGTTAATAATCTCCAGAGAGTGCCACTGGTAACTGTGGGGACTACACCATAAACCTCTAGCTGGTTATGCCTGACATGAAGCTGTAATCTCACAGCAGCTTTCTCACCACTGGATGCCAGCATCTGGTAATGTAACTTCTCATTTATTGTGCTTTAACAAGAGACAAAGCAATACTAGAGCAAGACAAAATCTATTTCCAAGATGAAACTTCTTTGTAAGCCAACACCCTTAAATACAGTGGTGTTAAGAAAGTCACAGGAGAAAATCCTTCAAAACGTGCAACTCTCACAGCACAGGAGTGCAATCAATCCCAACAGCACCCCTGAAGAACAGGTCCTGCAGTGTCCACACAGAGTTTTGATAATCATGCTACAGAAATGAAAAGTTTCACGTTGCATCACTCCAGTCACAAATTTGATATTAAAATACGGTACGGAAGTGCTGCATTCTTGAGCACCACCAACATTACAATGGAGCTGGCACACAAAAGTTCACTTTAAATTCTCTCAAGCACAAGAGGACGAAATTAGAAAGGGGCATGCAGAGGGAGTGTGTGGCATCAGACATCCCTGTGGGCTGAAAAGAGAAAAAAATTGCTGGCAGCATTGCATAGACAGATTTGCACAGCTGGCAATGTGCTTCCTTTTTCAGCTGGCAGTAGGACCCTTCTGTTTAGGGAGGGCAGGTCCAGATTTGTTTTCTTATGGGAGAAAATAGATGCTCTGCCTCTGCCCTTTCAAGGAAAGGCATCAGGGAAGCTGTAGGAGATAAAGCCACTTCTACTAACTTGTCCTTTGTGCTAATAAGTTGTCTGAACAAACACCAAGCTCCTGATATGGCTAAGCTGTGAAGCAGTCAACTCAGTCCTTCAACTGAATCTGAGAAGAGCAAGTATTTTAATCACTGTGCCTGGGATCTACACAAATGAGGAAAAAAGCATGTTTTGTATGCAATTCAATATATGTAAGGCACAGCAAAGAAAAGCAATTGCAGCAGACTGCCACACTGCAGCAGTGCAGAGGCAGAAGCCATTTATTTTCTTGAGTTCACCAATGTCAAATTCAAGAAGTGTTTTGACTCCCCTGCGTAGAGCTAAGCTTCCTCTCCTATTTGTACAGATGGTCAACCTTTCCCCTGGATTACAAGACTTGCTGTGTAGCCAACAAACTGCTCTCCTGCCTTTGTACTACCTAAGAAATGCTCCTTTTGTTCTGGCTGGAATTTCAAAGTTAGTCCTTGAAGACAATATGAGCACCAACTCCTTTTCCAATTTGGCTTTAGCTACTACTAGCCAAGACTGTCAGTACATATGGTTGACAACATTTCTTTGGAGTTTTGGGGTTGGGGGGGTTTTTGCCTTTTTTTAAATTTTTAAACAAATCCACTCAGAAAAAGGACTTCCCATCCACCCCATACAATTGAGTGTTTTGTTCTTTATAAGCAAGCCTGGAAAGGTGAAAAGCTCAAGCTTATGGTAGCTTATGCTATACAGCATAAAGTCTTTATTTAGAATGCAGGATTCTTGTATTACATCTACCTTATGCCCTTTGAAAGGAAGGAAACTAAAAAAGCAAAATATTTTAGGGGTCTGAACACTGTTAAATCAAGTATACACAATATAAAAGCTAAAAAGAAACCACACCCAGCAGATGTCCTACTATACCAGTGGAAAGTAAATCTAGCTTCACAGGAAGTCTAATGTTTTTCCCCCTTTTGAAAAAAAAATAATCTTTACAAGGAGTTCCTTTGCAAGAATTGAGTTCTTTACCTGCCAAAGGGAGACTATTCTCTCAAAATACTCGAGAGCATTACTTACAGGTAGACCAGCTAGACACCATGCTACTCAGTATCTTAAACACCTATAAGCCAAACCTAATTTATTTCACAAAGTTGCTCTTTCGGGTATACCTGCGATCCACAGTTTCTTGGTATTTAACATTAACATTAGCAAGAAGTTAACCTGTGCCAAGAATAAAAAATGTTAACACATTGCTTTTGAGGGTATTGTTTTAATAAGACAGTTATTCCTCCTGGAATTTGTTAGCTAATGAGGCTTGATAGAAAAAACTCACTTTTGGACAACTTCGTAATTAACATGTCTTAGTAAATGTGGAGGTCAGAACTCAGCTCGGAAAAGCTCCTTGAGGTAGTTTGTACATTTCAGATAACATATCACTGAACATCACTGAGCCACCTGTGCCTGCAAAGTACCCAGGGCAGGAACTACCAGGGGAGAGAGACTGGCATCCCTGGCGGCTAGCTGACGCACAGCCCTAACAGGGCATCAAAGAGCAATTAATGTAAGTATCCCATCAGTAGTTTCTGTTCCTGACACTAGCATTTCCTGCCTTTTCTTCCAAGTGCCAACCTAGCCTGGCTGTGTGCGTAGTGAGTATTAGACTTCATATCCCTTAGTGTCTCAAGATGGATGTTCAGTCTGGTGAAACAGTGGTCAACATATCTTGCCAGAGACCAAGCTGATAGCTTGGCTTTAGATTCACCTCTCCAGCAAGGGCTCAGTATTTCTAAACTATGACAAACATAAATGATGAACTCAAGCAGACTAGCTTCATCTATTAAAAGAAAAAAACCACCAAACAAACAAACAATAACAAAAAAAAGCAGAGGTCCAAATTGTTATCCTCTTTACTAAATGGCAAGAGTCATTGTAAAGGAGCCTGTTTAGTTACAGAGAAGCAGAGAATCCATCTTACCAGCTGTTTAACCACTTGCTGAGCACCCACTGGCTGTGCAACGATGGAGTTGGGCTGCGAGATTTTGATACCAATTGGGGTTCCAATGACTGGTTTCAGAGGCTGGAGAGGGGTTGTTGCTGAAGACGCCACTGTAGAGACCAGCACTGGCTTTGCAGACTGGAGAGAGGGTGTTGGCACCGCAGAGGTGAAGGCCGGCTTGCCAGGCTGGCCAGCGGTCAGCCCGGACGACGCTGCGGTTGTGGTGAGGACAGAAGCTGCGGGCCCGAGAGATGCCGACACCACTGCAGAGGAAGGAACAGCCTTCACGGTCTGCAGAGAAGCTGCTGCCGACGTGCTGGCAAGGACTGGCGCGACAACTAGAGGGGCTGTGACTGCTGCAGAGGCAGGCACGGGTTTTACAACTGGAAGAGCAGTTGTTGCTACAGCCGAGGTTGCCACTCCTGTCGAAGGAGCTGGTACTGCAGAGGTACAAGCTGAAACCACTTCTTGGGTTGGAGCTGGCTGCTCCATACACTGCTGGATAAAGCTCTGAGGATTAGGCATTAGTTGCCGTAAGGCAAGCATGCTTTTCTAAAAGAGAAATGAAAGAACACTGGATGTAGTAGCAGCAGAGTTTTCCACAATAATAATACATTTGTAACTGAATCCTCTCCCTCATTTTCCAATTAAATTTTTCATGAGATAATAAATGGCAAACAAGTTTTGCTAAATTTCAGGCACCTTTATATTGATGACAATCCTGTTCAGTGAAGATGACAAGAAACACTAACACCAGCTGAGCAAAGGTCAACCATCACCACAGCTACACTACACATAGCAAATCCCATCTATGGGGAAACTCACATATAACTTTGTTCTCCTGTTTAGATTTTTCAATTTGGAATTTATGTTTCAGAGTAAGATGCTTTTAACTGCTTTATTACCTCAAAGAATTTTTCTTTTTTGCAAAACCTCCTGCTATATTGGAACAGCTGTGTTTACTTCATGGAGCCTGACAGGGAACTACAAATTATCCAATAAAGTCAGAAACAAGCTCTGAAGACACAAGCACTTTTATACCAATACAGCTGTATCTACACTAGGGGGGGATACCACTTTAATAATGCCTGTAGAGCTGCAGCAACGCAACTTCAGCCAGCTACTTCTCCGCAACAGGAGAACAAAAGTAAAGGAATCTGGCAACATCTTATTTTTACTACAGCTGTGTTTGAGAAGGTTAATGGACAGAATAATCTTCAAGCTCTCTGCAGATTTTTCTCTTTGACTGTGTATAATCTGCTATAGCTCTGAACCAGGGGAAATCAGTTCTGCAGCTACCTGTACATTCTTGAAAACCCCTTTATTTTTCCCTCCCCACTTAACAGTTGCTAAAGTTTGTAAGAGCTCCTAACACCGTGCTGCTGCTTCAGACTTCATGCGAAAGGAGCATGTCTCACATGCTAGTGTACCAAGTAATCATAGTTTACACATCCGGACCTTTTGCAGTCCATCTGTTTTTTAACATTCACTTATTTTTCTTTTAAAAGGCTGCTTAGTACCTGATGCAATTTATCTACCAAAAGCATCCAGCAGACTTGAAAATCAAGCAGGCTTCACAGCCAAAGCCACTGTACTTTTCCACCTCTTGGAACAGACAAAATAAAACACATGCACAACTTCATCAAAAACCTGCAGCTCAAAGATAAGAGACGACTCCAGAGAGTCCTTCCTAAAATTCCACTTCACTAGCTAAAAGTGGATTGGCAAAAAGCTGTATCACATTCTTTCCAGACTCAAGCTGCAAACATTTCCCCCACAAACAAGGCCAGCACTGATCCTCTTAGCACCTTAGAGAAGTGCTCCTGAAGTCATCCTCCATTTGGCACTCAGTCCTGTCACAGCTGCTCTGAGTTACAGATCAACCTAATTGTGTGTATCAATCACATATCCTTAAAATGTTTCGGGAAAAGGCGATCTGGGTGCAAGATGTTTTAAAGGATTGGCAACACTGCAAAGTCAGCTAACTCTGACCATGTCTGAACAACCCTTCCGAAGTCACAGTTTATCTTTGTTAATACAGTGTGCAACAGTGAGAGAGCACCATGTCAAGGATTATGCAGTATGGACACTGCCCAAAGCAGAGAAGCCTAGATGATACCAGTACCTGGCAGTACGCTACAAAACAAACATCAAAGGGCTCTGCCGTGACAAGGCAGGGTCTGTCCCACTCTGATGAACCCAACTCAACCCCTGCAGAATTGCCTTGAGTTCTCTGAATCAAGCGTAGCAGCTCTTCACACTGTTGGATGGCTTCTTGTAACAGCTGAGCACTCCTGTGAGTGCCAGTCACATCGACCCTGTACTCCTCACAGCCTGGTCCTTCTGCAGCCAGAGCCACACTGGATGCACAAAACCCATTCTCAGAGCTCTTGATTTTTCTGGCTTTTGCATGGGCATTTAAGAAGCCTCCAGGAAATTAAACAGGCAATAAATGACCAATTAGAAAATTTTCTGTATCATAGAATCATCAGGGTTGGAAGAGACCTTATACCTTCAAGATCATCAAGTCCAAACATCAGCCCAGCACTACCACTGTAACCCCTAAACCACTTAACTTCATCACCCAGCACCAGATCCAGATCCTCTTAAGCACCTCCAGGGGTGGTGACAGCACCACCTCCCCGGGCAACCTATTCCAATGCATGACCACCCTAACAGTGAATTTTTTTTTCTAATATCAAATCTGAATCTCCCATCTCAGCTTAAGGTCCTGAAGAGATGACTGTAGTCTTTCAGACTCATGGCAAACTTCCTAGCAAGGCATTTAAAAATTGCCACTGTAAGAAAAATTTTTATCCCACATTTGAGCAGATTAACACCAGCCATCTAGAGCAGTATCAACATTATCACAAGCATTGTTATATGGCCTGTCAAATAAAAAGGAAAAGGGCAAACTCCAGAAAAATTCTGTCCCAGCTTCACCACTTAACTATTTTTCCTTTATTCTCCATCATGCCTATAACAAATGTACAGATCTAACAAGCCTAAGAGTACAGTGTACATTGAAATTTAGTAAATTTAATGTAGTTTTTCATGTTTTCACTGGGATTTAACGCTTGCTGTATAATTACTTTTTATTTTGTTAATACCATTCTATCATATGATCAAAAGTCTCAAGGAAGTATTTTTTCCTTTATATGATTATTTGCTTGAACAGAAGTAGAGTTCCTGGGATTCTTTTCCCAAGATGCAGTAGTCTTGTCAGACCCTTTCTGGAGAAAGGGGTACAGATTTTTTCCTGCCTCCAGCTAAACATAAACCAGCAGAAGATGAATAGCTTTATGCAGATTCTTTGATCTTTAACATGGCATAAGCTGTGCATTGCCACTGTTGTCAGCTTCTGCGTTAGAACTCAGAATAGCTACAATTTTGATGAGAAAGTAAGAGGTCATCTTAACGTAGCTGCTCGACTGTAGATTAGATGCACAGCTTCCAAACACTTGTCTCCACTAACACCTAGAGAGCAATCACTCTACAATATTAAGAACACAGCATAAATTACTCCTCAAAATTTCTCCTTCCCCTTAAAAATTGTCTTTCCAAGCATAACAGTCACACAGAGGTATGCTAAGCACCATTTTTCAACTGACCTGAACAAATACCTATTTGAATGCTCCAACTCCTTTCTTTTCTGGTCCTCCTCCCTTCCCTCTTTAAACACTACATATCCATAATGAGACACTTACCTTGAGAAAAGGAACTAAATATGGTTGTGGAGATGACTTAAGCTCTATGTACAGCTTTTTTGTAAATTCTTCTGGTTCAATTTTTGCTTCCTAAGAGGAAAATATAATTACAACAGTGAGTTATAACTGAATCTACCCCACTTTTTTTCCAAGACGTATCAAAAGGTCATGGAAACCTATATTATCACGGCATCGTTCAATTTCAGTACTCAAATGCTTTTTTCCTGTTTTATTTAAAAAAGAAAAAAAAAGGGGAGTTAGGATAGAATAATGTTGTAATTTTCATATAGTATTACACAAGTTGTTTATGCTTTCTTCAGCTACAGGCAGTTAACACACTTAGGGACAGGTGTTCACACCTGGTCACTGAAGTGAAGGAACAGAAAGAAGTTTATAAGGAGGACTGATCCTTTTGAGTCCTAGTAAATCAACTACTAGTACTTCTTTCAGTAAAGGCAGTTTATCTGCATAAAAATAAACTTAGAGGCCTCAAAGACTAATGACAATTTAGCAGTTTTTGTAAGACAATTCTAGACTAATGCACACACAGCATAATAGAACACTTAACACAGTCTTTCAAAAGCCATCAAAACATCGTTTCTGCATACCCCCACGGTAACAGTCCTCTGAATTCCAGAGTACTGTTTCCTTTCTTAATGCTTTCCATCCCATCACAACACAAACACCTGACTCAAGGGCGTGGGAGGGTTAGGAAGCTGCAGCAAATTTCTGAGACCCCTTATACAACAGGGCTAAGCCTCAGACTCTGCTGCCCTTCCTCACCTTCCCAGAGTAATCACGAACATTAACTCCTCCAAGAAGGTACAGACACACAAAGAGCAGTACCAATCTCTGTTTCTGCTGAGAAATTACTCCTCTCGTCCATATTTCCCTCTGGAGCAACTGTTCCAAGTTGCTACATGCCCAGAACAGGGATTTTAAAGACCGTGTATTTGCAGACAAACAGAGCTTACAGCAGCTCTCCCATTTAGCCACTTGATCTGTTGCCTGTTAGATCTCACCGAGATGCAGATACGGGTCACTCAGGTCTCACTGATACAGATGCAAGTGGTTTGGCACACCAAGGCTCAGTGCATACAGGGTGCTTGACACCCACTTCATGAAACGCTGCCTTAAAGATTATTTTACTGCTCAGCTGCAATTTATTCATTTCTCTCATACACACAAAATATCACTTTATTTTGCATTTAAATCATACACATACCGAATGGTAGAGCTTTAAACTACTACAAAAAGAAAACAAGTGTGCAGTTAACAATGTATTAATGTCTCTTAACAACTGCTCTTAAAAAAAAAAGTACTGTAAGCATAAGAAAGAACAACTCTATTTTTCCCACGGAAGGAAGGTGTATAGTCCAGCAGGGACAGAGGCTAAGGAATCAAATTTTTGCAAGGCTGCATCTTTAAACAATCTGCTTTCTGAAATTACACCTGTCTGCATCACACCTTCCTAGACTGAAAAGCCCTTTGGTACCACTAGCAAAGCCACCCCCCTCCACCAGCACACAGCCTTCTGCTATGGTGGAGCAACAACACAGCGGCAGCGGTCAAATGCCATGACAAGAAGTGGCAGGAGAAATCGTTACCAGGAAAACCCAGCTGTGCTGGGATACAGCACAAAGCACCATACGGAAGCCACCTGCAAAGAGAGAGAGGTTGGCAGCCACCACATTGTTTTCTCCACCCTACTGTTTAAAGCTATTGATAATGTCATTTTTGTTCCACTGCTCAGTTCTGTCTTGGAGTAAAGCAGTAGTATGGACTTAGCACTGCACTGCAACCTCCACATCAAATTCTTGCTACTGAGGACTCAAAACTACACTAACATGAAAAAAAGGACCCAGAAGCTGTATTTACACTACCAGCTCCTCCTGCTATCAGTCACCTGTGTACATAAAATGAAACAGAAACGTGAGGGGGGAAATAACAAAGCATGGGATTCAGTTAAAATAAGATTTATAATGTAAGACTTAATGAGGGTCAGATGTACTCAGCCACAAATCGAACTCCTCAGCTGTTTAAAAGAAAAAAAAGAAACACAAGGAACAAAACTATGATAAAGTAAATGTCAAAAATCTATACACAAATGACGCAGACTTTATTTTGAAAAAAAGTCTCACCAATAGATTTTGCACCAGATTCTTCACATTCTGCCCCATCTCAGGGGCTTGAGGTCCACTGGACGCCAATTTTATTAGCGTAGCAAGAAAATTCTTGCATTTCTTCACATTCTCTAGCATCTCCTAGTGTGGAAATAAAGAGAAGACTGTTAGATGTTGCACTGTCTCTTCAACCTCTGATGAACATACAGAATGTTAATTTTTAATTAAAAACTTTTTTTTTTCCTTACTGTAGAAGCGCTGGTCTGTGCTACTGTTGTGCCCTCTGCTTTCACAGAGACTGCCTTTTGGGAGATAGCTTGTGCAGGTGGTCCTGTAACTGGAAGTTTTACAGGTGTTCCAGTACTCAAAGGCTTTACAGCAGTAACTGTAGTAACGCTAGCTGTTGCAGCTGCTGGCTGAAGAGAAAAATTAACACTTTTTAACCAAAGAACAACGTGACAAACATACTGGATTCTGCTAGCATAGAAGGTAGCAACCTGCCTCCACACTACTATTTCCAACATAAAGAAACAACTTTTCTCTTTGTTTTTAGAGTTTAGATTCATTTGCTTCGAGAGGATCTATTTAATACAGTAAGTGACAGAACCCTCACAGCCATAATTCTATTTATAAATCAAGGGTGGGGGAAGAAACTACCAAGGCACATCCAGACTAAAGCACTGCCTGCGACTTTGAAGGAAGAGAGAAAGGTAAAACTGTCTTGAAGAAACCAATATATTAACTTTGCCAGGCTCCTACAGTCTAAGACTAATGAATTTTGGACAATGCTAAGCCAGGTGATACTATTCTGAAGACAAACAGAACCATAAGTGATTATTTATCTTCCAGTCTTGCCCTGAAACTCCTCTCCCAATTGCAACACCCCTTGCTTTTCCTATCATACACAGAGTAGGCAAAAGACATCATATCCCCTTTGGAAGGATGCGTGTGCCAGCAGAAGCAGCCAGCTCAGCAAACAGACCTAACAAGTTCTTCCTGCCTTTTCCTTGTGGGCAGCAATTTGGATCTCTTTCTCCTCTGCCCTGATAGAAACCCTCACAAAATTCAGTTCTTTTGAGACCTCTTTTTAAAATCTCATTATAATTTACCAACAGATTCAGAAGCTCCAGCAACAGAAGAGTAATTAAGGTTTAGGAAAAAATACCTCCCTTCTTTGCAAACCAGGCTAAATCTAAAACCTACTAAACTGAAGTATTTCTACTTCATATTTTAAAGGGAACAAACAAACAAACCATACCGAAAAAACCAACACAGTTCATTTGATACAACAGAACACAATACGAATGAAAGACTCTGCCCATACAAAAAAACCACTACTTTTGATTTCTCAACTTGAAAACTGAAAAGCCAGAGTGAACCCACAAGTTACAGAGGAGCAAGAGCTCCAGATTAACATTTGAAACCTAAAGTTGGGTGTCATCTTTTCTCTAAGCCTCTGAAGAGGAAGGGAAAGTCTGGTTTTGTATCCCAAATTCTAGGTTCAGATCTGCACAACGTAATGGCTTTCACTGGCTCTTAACACATTTAAGCACCCCAGCTTACAGCTTAGTCGAACAGGCACAACTAATACTTGCTAATTGCGTCAATCATCAGACAGTTAGACAGGAGTCTAACTTACCCTACCATAGATAAAACAAAAACTAATCAAAAGTGGGACAGACATCATGTAGAAGGTCAAAGGACTTTTTTAAGTCTTTCAGGATACGGAAAAATTAATGAACAAACACTTAAAGCTAAAGCAAAACCGTAACACTTTTGTCATATATTTACAATCTTTTTTTCTGGGTGGGTGTCCTCCCCTCCCCAAGTTGCTGCCAGCTTGACATGAAAGCAGCAGGCAGCTTCCAAAAAGCTTTCTAGCTTAGGCTCCCACTGTTGGTAACACTTTAATAGCTCTCTGCAGGATCTTTGCCACCACCACTGCCTCTTCCAAGGATGAGGCTCAACAGCTCTAAGACCACAGGGAGGCAAACTGGGCACAAGAATCCCACAAACAGATGGGCAGGAGGAAGACGGAAGGGGACACAGCGCAGATCTGCCAAGTTGCAATGCCCTGGGCTTTTAAAAGTCGAAAACAGGAGCTGATCTCTTGCAAATTCCAGCATGCTTACACATCAAGACTAGAACAGCATTTTATCAGCTGAGGGAGGAAACAACAGGAAGTCTGCTGGACCCTTTTCCCAGGAAAATGAATATATGGGAATTAACTTCTGTCATCTGCCGTCAACCTTTTTCGCTACTGACAATTCTCATTCTCACTTCAAGCAACAGAGAAACAGTTGCCACAAAAAAAATGGCATTAGTCCTGCATATTTTGAAGTAATTTCAAGAAAAGAAGTGCTCTGCATTTAAATGAAAGTGCCCCAGCATGATGCTAATTAGACACTTTGCAGCTTTGTTATCCCATCTGGAAAACAGGTAAAAAATAAGAATGTGCAGGTAATTTTGTCTAACCTCAGAGCTTAAGCATTCAGGAATGTTAAAAAAGGGAAATATTTTTGTTGATGAGGAGAATAATCCTGCAGTCAGTACCTAGAGAGTTTTGCAGATAGTGTTCCAAGTTGTATATCGTGCAAGATAGAAGACACACAACCAAGTCAAGGATTATTTCCTCTCCACTCTCCACCACTTTCTGTGATGACATCATACTTCCACACCAAAACTGCTCTCCTGTGACCTCAAAAAACGGTCGAGACCAAGATCAGGAAGTTCTTTTAAGACTGATGAATGAATTGCTGCCAAGGAAATCAGACCCAAGGGCTCTGCCTTCCTTTCCCCAGATGGTTCCATCAACTTTCTGCACTGACTTCCTTTTCAGCACTCTTCTCTTGTCCACCCCAGGGTGAGGACCAAAGTGACCATGCGATGGCAAGATGTGTCCACATTGCATCTATTTACTCTTCATTGTACAAGGAGCTTGTACAGAGGGCTTTGCAATCCTCTGCAAAACAGAGGAGCTTCAAGGAAGCCACTCCAAACTAAACAGCACTATTAATTTTTCCTAGAGTCATCATTCCTGCTGTTTAAATCCAGCCCTTCAGCTCATTACAAATGTTCCAGTTTCTACAGTGAGGGGGAAAAAAAATCAGCTTACAAAAAATACTCCATGTCTATGTCTTTAAATATCTCAGAAGAACAGAAGTTCAATAGACTACACCAAAACTGAATTAAAGTACAGAAGAACCAAGCCAAAGGCAGACGTAAGCTAAAAAAAGAGAAGTTAATAGCATGATGAAGCTCAGTGTTTATCCACATGAGAGTGTGAGGATGCACGCAACTTCATCCATCAGATGATGGATGACCTTCATCTCTTTTCTCCAGTGCAAGGTAGCATAGTAGAGGACTATTGTTTTTATATCCTGAAGACCTCTATGCAGAGATCACAAACACAGGGTTTGCAAGCTAGCATTCCAAAATAAAAGTAAGGAACATGCATTACTTTTTTTAGACACAGAGTATACACCATTTCCATTGTAAGCAAAATAGAAAATGTATTAAGACAGGCCTCTGGGTTTTCCACTTTAACCCCAACATTATCCATCTGTAGTGAGAGGGAAGTGAAAAAAGAGCACAGAGTGTGAGTAGTGTTCAATTGCAGATAGAGAAGAACAGCAGGAGGACGAACTTGTAAGTCAAACTGCTACGACTGTCAGCAAACACATCCGCCAATCCTTCAAACACCCTTAGGATCAAGAACATACATCCAGCATGTTTTTTTGAACGACTGATCCTGCTCGTTTACTGAGTGTTTTGTCAACTGCTACAGCTCAGTCTCTTTCAGACTCTTGTCACATAGTATACGTACAAGCCAGACTTCTTCACGCTTTCTCCTCCAGATTATGAGAACAGAACATATTATCTGCAGAAAAATGTAGTTTTCTTTTCACCACATATGCTTATCCAGAAATCTGGACCCCAAGAACAGAGGATGAACCATACATAGGAAAAGTCTCGTACTCTATAGGTGATAAAAGCCTCTTCAGAAGAAGACTACGACATTTTTCTCTAGAAAAAGCAAAGTAAGACCTAGGAAATAAGACAAAAATACTATCTAAAAATAGTGAGGCATTTTCAACCACTGCCTATTTACAATTGTACCTGTGGAACACATCTGCCACACTCAATTAGAAAACGGGTCTTTAGCTATGACCTTCCTTCAGTTTATAACGAGAGGAAAAAAATCATACACATGAAAAACAGCTTGACTGGTGCAGACTGCTCATTTTCCCCTCAACATCATCTCAGGTATACCTTTTTCCCCACTAAGGAATTAGGGAACCCCAACAGGAGCACATCTCCCAGAAAAGATTTAGCAAGAGATTGAAGGAGCTCTGTCACAGCGTACAAAAGCACTGGAAATGGCTCTCTGAACTATTTATTTTATTCATTGTTCATGTGCTTTCTACTGTGAGATGAGATTACCTGACACAAACTGACAGAAGCCTAATTAAATTATGCATTTAAAAAAACAGATTTGGGAAATAATTTATTGTGAGAACAAAGGTTACCAAGCTTACTGAAAACCAGATTATGGTTAGAAATAACAAGAATGCATCCATATTTTCTCTAGTTCTTTCTGTCACTTATTCTACCATACTATAAAGCTTGCACAGTACCTGTATTACAGAAGGTGTCTGAACAGTAGAAATCACAGCATTTGTTGTTTGAGATAACGTTTTCACAGGAGCAGCTGCTATTTCCTTTACTAACTGTGCGCCAGAATTCTTTGAAAAAATAAAAATAAAAAATAATTACACGCGAGCAGAGAACAGTTGTCAGACAAGTCAATGACAAAACAGACATTGAAGCTGGGGTCAGATACAAACCGAGACACATCCTCTCACAGTAACAATACAGGCATCATTCACACAGTCCATATAGTTTAAGTACTGGTCAACAAAGCTCTTTGTGTACCAGTTCAATATTCAATAACAGATTCAAAGGCATTTAGAGACAAGGCATAATCAGAATAAAATGGTTAAAGAAATATGTAAATTGTTACTTTTATGTACCTCCTTACTTTTGTGCACTGACCACACTACAAGAGATGGAAGCAAAAAGCCCGCAGAGCTCAGGCGAAGGAGGAACATCCTAGGGACATGGGAAAGGTCCTCAGCTTTACTCAGCTTCGGAGAAATATCCCACCAGATTACAAGGTTTTAGATACTAGCAGTAACCACTTAGGCAGTTATGGGTGGCTTTTTTTTTTCTTAAAATGATTTACGTCATCATCATCATCAGAGAGGAGTTCATTAATTTGAACTTTACCACATGTAACAGCTAGCAAGTTTTTTCCCAAGTGAGAAAACAAAGCGCATAGAGTTGTTTATTGGTGCAAAACCAAACACCATCACCCTGTTCAGAAAGGGTTCCAATGCTTATTTAACCCCCCATAACTTATTTGCAAACCCTGTTAAAACTACACAACATACAGCTACGTCAAACCGAAGTTATGAGAGTTACCTGCACAGCACATATTCTGATTGCAGGTGTGCTGGTCGGCACAGATGGTCTCACACTTGTGTTATTTTGTGTCTGGTTCTGTGCTCGTGCTATCGCCTGTTGAGATACCAGCATTAGGTGGCCATTACTGCTTCTGATGAGAACAGTTCCTGTTGAAAAAAAAACCACTCAGACTGTTAGAAATTAAGTTATATTATGGCTTTCCTATATTTCTGTGGAAGAAATAACTAGACCGCACTGATAATATAATATTGAGTTTATTACTCCAAGGAACAGCTGCCAAGAAATGTAAGAATTAAGTGCACATCAGCTTTACTACGCATTTTATGACAGAAAACAATTCCTAAATTCAAGAGAAGAACTTAACCACCGGCCACACTTAAACACTGTGTGCATACAAGATGCAAATTGGAAAGCAGTTCATCATTTGAGTCAAGAAGATATTTTGAACACTAAAAAGACAGACACACAACATATACACACACACGGGGATTACTTTAACATTAATTTTAAGCAGTTCTTCAACTTGCAAAATTCATCACCACTATCACACTTGGCTGCCTCTTCAGTGTCTGAACATTTCGGCACATACCTTGATGCGAAAACACAGCTTAGAGAAAACTGCAGAGGGAACTGAAGCCTGATTAGTATGAGTTCACCTGCCTGTATCAAGACCATCCTCTCCAATCAAGAAGGCAGTGGTCTCCCACGAAAATCAAGGTCACTGAGATATCTGAAGCTGTCCGTCCGTCAAAGGTGTGTCCAAAAGCACTAAAACACACGGTTTCATTGAAGCGGTTTGAAGCCAAATAGGGAGATTCCAATGGGAAAGAATTGAGAACAAAGAAGAAAGGGGGAAAAAAAAGACCATTCAGCTACCAAAGCCTCCTCCTTCTTCCCCTAATGGCTCATCTCTGAAAAATTCAGAGGATTCGAAACAATCACAAATACAGAATGCCAGCTGGATACCTGGTCTGCACCACGTCAGATCCTTCAAGAGAGCTACAGAAGACCCTACCTTTCTGGTGTCTCAACTCCTTTGCCTCCAACAGCAGCTGCTGCAAAGTCGACTACTGAAAACACCATCCTCAAACACTCTCACTTAACACCGACCTTTCAAGTACAAGGAAGGAGGAGGTACAGGAGAATCCAGATCTGTAAATAAGAGTACCTCAACGTTTCTGGAAGGCTGCATTAAATTTTCTTGCAAGTTATCCAGTAGCTGAAACCCAGATCTTCTATGCACACTTATGATTTTTCCTAGTGTAAAACAAGACTGCAATGAAAGTCTTTTTAGTGCTTGGTTAGTCTGAAAGCTGTCAAAATATTACCATACAATAGAGCCTAAAACACTGCTTCTGTTTGAGTTTAAATGCATACAACAGGAAAAGCCACAAGCTCCATGTGCTGGGTTTTGTTGGGTATGTTCTAGGGTTTTTTTAAGAAAATGATCAAACTATAACCACATGCTTAGAAACAGCTTTTCATCCTCCACATCTAAAAGCATAAGAGGATATTGCAAGACAACACAAAACCTGGTATAAAATTCTGTAACATCAACATATTGCCATTTACATAGCAGACACAAACTGAGAACTGCAAGAGCAGCATCTACATGATCCCCTCCTTTCTCAAGCAGCCTTTACTAGATGAGGCAGATGCACAAGGCAGTTGCATATTCAGAAAAACACTCTTACTCCATCTGACAACTCAGCTTTCTCCTCCTCCACTAACGACTTGACTATAATTATATTTAGGTACAGATGGATCACTTAATTTAATTAACGAATAGCCAGAATTATAGAAAACATATTCGATTTCTCATTTTCTTTTCATGCCATCTTATTCAGACAGTGATTCATGGCAAACAATTTATCATCAGCCAGAAGGAGGGCATTGTTTTCCTTGTTCGCACCACATGCTTATGCAGACTTCACTTAAAGAGAGAAAGCTGACCACATTTTGCTAGCAATAGCATTTCTCTCTGCTCTAGGTCTACATTCAGGACTGCAGAAGTTGTTACTGGAAATTTTAGGCATTTCTTTCATAAGCCTGCTTTAAAACACCACTGACAGCTTTACTCTGAGAAGGCGCATATAAACTTGTAATTTCATTCCTTTAGAGATTTGGAATGCATTAAGAGTTAGTTTTCATGTACTTGGATATTTTGTCCCTACTCACTACATTTGTCTGTTATGTCAAATAATCAGAAGTGCATTTTCTACTTCTGCATTTGAGAAAGCACATTGATACCAGTCAATCTGATTACAGGGCTGGGACCCGTTTTGCAGTACTGTTCTGAAGTTTCAGTTGGCATTTGCCAGAGATGGAGACCTTGCTGAAAAAGCATTCCATCCTCCAGTTACCTGAAACGGGGAGTTTCCAGCACAATCTACTTGCTTGACAGGAAGTTACCCCAAGAGCAACACAGCTAGAAAGTTTATGCAAATACAAAACAGTTCATATGCAAATTCATTAACAACTCCAAAAAAGAAAAGGTAAACAAAAAACAACTACCACAAGTATTAACAAGTCAAAGTAGCCCCTTTCCATTTGAGCAGGACAGCAATGATCCCAAAAACAATGTAGCCAGAAACGTAAATCAAATTTCCCCCTACCAACAGGATTAGGCAACACAAAGGGCATCCATACTGAATCAGAACGCTGCAAAATAACTTGGTGGGAGCATTCACAGAAGAAGTTAACTAAGGCCACTCCAGTGGTCCTAGCCTTGACTGGAACATTCAGCTGTGACAACGCCTGATACTTGCATATAAATTAGAGTAAGAAATTTTTCCCTTGGAACAAACACTGATTTCCCTATCTTTGTCCCATTTGGCAGAATTTTTAATAAAGCCTGGTAGCCTTTTCATGGCAGCAGCTCTTTGTGACACTGGCAAAATTGTAACTCCAAACCAGTATTATGGTAATCTACTAACTACTGCTTCTGTAGGCTTAATGCTATTGGTGCCTGATGCTAGCCCAGAAAAAGCTAAAGGCAAATTTGAAACAGCTGTTAGAGCTACAGTGCCATACACTGAAGAGCCACATCTTGTCCAAGCACAAGAGACACAGTTCTGGGCAGCTACAACTTAATGTCACAAAGAGACAGTAAACTGACACATGGATTGCCCAAAACACTTTGAAAGCTGTTGAGAACAGCACTTATTTTTTACCGCTGGTTGCCACAATTTAATTACAGTTTTTCACAACTCTGGTACTCCCTTTCTGCCTGGAAACAAAAGCAACAACCCCATACTGCAACCAATAGCACAGACCTCAAGAGGTGGCACAAGAGGTCTCATGCCAGAAGAAGAGGTTCCACGGCTCTCAAAACCAATGCCTGAAGTCTCATATACTATACAGTGGCACAAGTGTGAAATGAGGAAACAGCAGGTGATGGCAACCTTGAGGTTCTCAATAGAAAGGTCACGTAAACAGACTTGTGCAGCTACCAAGACGCTACTATCAGAAATGAAGATAAGTGCAAGAATCCACATTCTTCACTTGGCAGGGGGCAAAGATAGTACTTCTTATCAAGAGCTGTTTTCACATTCACTAGAAGGCAAATACTAACAAACTATATGTGAAAACAGATCATGTCTTGCAGTCACTGTAACTCCGTAAGAAAATGGGGGGAAAGAAGAGACAACACACGAAACAACACAGGACCTCTGAACAGCTGAAACATCAAGTTTCAACTAACACCTCTCAGCACTGCATTTAAAAACAGAAAAGATATCGGCAATCTGAGGAAAATATCAGCACCAATGGTACTAAATGAAGAGCAATAAAGCATCCCCATAACACTAGAGACGCCCTCTTTTGGGCTGCACTTCCAAGAATGGTCTGTTTGATAGTTTTACTGGAGTTGTTTCAGAGAAGAGGAATGACTTTGTCACTATCCACACACTTTGATAGTAAGACCAAGGCACAATCCCTTTGGGGCTACAAAGCTGCTCCTATTTTCAAACCAAAGTGACCAGTTTGCATCAGGGATTATTTCTTACATGCTTCACTGGAGGACTCGGATGTCTCTTGCAGATTAAAGAACAGCCCTTTTTGCAATGAATTGAGACTTCTGTCCTTAGACATTCTGCCTGTCCTGCCAAAAGCATACTTTGGAAAGTTATTTGGTTTTCTACACTGGCAGAGAAGGCAGTTTAAATACAATCAGCTATTTCAGCCATTTGTTCCCTGCACACCTTTCTTCAGCTGCAACCCTGTGAGAGGGCTGGAGAGGAAGTACCTGACAACCAAAACTCAACTCAGTTTCCTCCAAAGCTACACAGAAGGAGCCATGATATACCTTCTTACCTCGAAGAGATCTCACTGAGATCTACACCCTTTCTCCCATGCCCTGCTTTCTGGAACAGGGGCTGCACGAACCCTGCCTTCAGGAGGAGCACCTGGCAACAGTCCTGCAAAGCTCAGGCAGCCACCACCCAGGACAGCCTCTACCTAGACATGCCAGCAGTGTGAGCAATGGAAAGTCAGAGGCCTTCTAATGAAATTTCGTTCCATTTCTCAAACTTGAGATCTCTCTGCTACAAATTTTCACTGTCCCAACACCATCAGTGAAGGAAACCCAGCTTATTCTGAACTTGGTTTAGCACCCAACCCAGGAACCAAGAAACACAGGTTAGCAGGAGGAGCAGCTTCCAGACACCTCTGCATTTTAACTAGAAAGCACCAAAACCTCAGCAGAGACATGAACAAGAAGCTGTGGGATAACGGCAGAGATCTGTTTATGCCACTGTATGCAATGCCACCTGCATGGGCTTCACTGTATTTCAGGGAATAGCGTTAAGGAAACCACAATGTTGTTAACATAAACCTATGCTGCCAACTGAAGCTCTAGGCTTCATCCAGCAGCACTGAACACCAACGTATCCTAAAAGCATCCCACCATAAGGGCAACTTCCACCACGTAAGACAAGCCTGAGGCCATTTCTGAAGGGGAACTTCACCCAGAAATTTCCTGAGATGAACCAGCTGGCATTTGTGCTCCAGTGGAGATACACCTTATGCTGTTACTACACGTGAAGCCGAAGCTGTCAACTTAAGCCACCACTTTGATTACATGGTTCCTAACCCAAGGGCTCAACCAAACAGCTCTTGGGACCTGCTGGCTAGGGAATAACGTGAGGAAATGAAAAGAAGTCTTTTGTTCCTAAAATAATATACAAGCAAGAACCAGCCACAATGAGACCAAACTCATTTAAGAGAACACAAGTCACAAAAGCTGCTTTCAAAGAAGGGTAAATTTAGCTTATTTCAAAACAAGGAGTGCCTGCATCATGTATGTTGCCAATCTTAGTAAAGTGCACTTTAACACCAATTATAAAAACAAGGCTAAATGGGACTTCCAGGTCTCAAATCAGTAACTGAGCAATAAAAATGTTTTAAAGTAACAGTAATGTGTCAGAGGTCTCTGTTCCTAAATAAATTCCACTCTTTCAGTGAGCTACTCAAAACAAAGGGATAGCTTTTAAGGCCATTATTTCAAGGTATGACCAAGCTTTAATAAGCATGTTTTAATACGACACTAAATGGCAATTAAAAAAGAATATTGGTTTTAAGTTTCTTTGACTATTTAGGATCATTAAAAATTTGAAAAATAATAGGCCAAACACTACTAATCCATGCAACAGCTTTGAATACAGTTTTTCTCTCTAAAGACCTCCTCTAGAAAAAAAACAAGCATGTTTTTTTCCTTTCTAATCCCATTTACTGAGCCCCACAGAACAGGTCACTTTAAAAGTTTTAAAAACACATTAGAGGACTGAATAAGACAGACCAAAAAAGGGCATTATTAGAGACACAGACTGTTCAGGCAGTGATTATATCAAGGCCCATTATGTTATAGATTAGCTGAAAAAGAGTGCTAAAGAGGCACAAAGTGTTAATGAAATACTGTGAAAGACAGTAACGTAACTTTTACATGATTTACATAACCCTTCTAATATGAAGGGGATGTAATGTTTTCAGATGAAGTATGGTCTGTAGTGCCTGCAGGAGAACTACTTACTCCATATGAACCTCACCTAGTACTTGAGTTTTCCTCAATGTCTACTGCAAATTTCTGTAGTGGAGATGAAGAAACAAGGACAACAGCCCAATTTGGAGGCAACACCTAGCTGCGCTTCTCACTGTCTTAGGAATAAAGCTACGACAAAGATCTAAAGGCCACACCAAGTTACCTCACCACGGGGTCCCAATAATCATCTCTAACTTCTATTCTTAAATACAATTGACTTCAGACAACAGATCTTCAGTGAAGTCAAAAAGATTGCCTGTTTTAGGCTTTTCTTGGGAAAAACACCTGTGGTTATTCTTAGACTTCTTAGACTTCCCAGATAAGCAGGGCAGAGAGCCCATCTACACTGTATGGGGTCAATATAAGTTGTTCAGCATCTACACTACAACCACAAAACATTTTACTCCATACAACAAATCACTCCAACCTTTGGAAGTCGACTCTAATTGATGTAAGAAGAATTCAGCAATGCCCAACCCACAAACAAGCACTGCTATTGTAGCAATCAGAATCACTCACCACACATCCACGCCCTCAACCAATTAATTCCATTCACATTTTGTTTCACAAATTCACTAAACACATATCACAGAAATCACCCTCTCTGCTCTTTCCCTTTGTTCCAAGGAAGCTTCTAAACTAATGGGTCTTTATAGCAATGGCTCAGGATCAGTAACTAGCATGTAGATACTGCACAGTCACAATGAGATGTCAGATTTCGAATTCCAATGAAAGACACCTTGTTTTGCCCACGGATATGGAAATCATTAATTTCCATGTCAGGAGAAAAATTCAAAGGGCATAATCTCCACATTCTTTCCTGCTACAAGAGAACAGTCTAAATAAAATATAACACAATGTTATACCCTTAAGTTCTTTAAAGATGTTGACTGCATCTTTGCCACCCGCAGATTCATGCAGACTTTGGCCTACCACTTCCAAGGCTGATGTCCGACATCTCACCTTTTCAAAGCCAGTGACCAGCTTTTCTCGCAGACATCAAGCTGACAGCACAGTTCCACCAGCATCAATGTTTCCCAGACTGGCTGGGTTGCTGTGGGCAGTGTTTCAAACCACCACCATGTACTTACAACGCTGTCACACCAACAGCTCGAGGGGCTTCCAGTCCCAGCAAAGGCTGCTGCCTCCAGTAACTCCAGCCTTTCTCTGGTCTCTGGCTAAGCACCTTTCCATACTAACAACAGGCACCAGCTCCTCAGACACAGTACAGACACATGCTTTCCGAGCACAGGGAGCCAGGCAAGGGATGATGCTATCTCTTCTAGGCAGGATGGAGCAGACTCTGATATCCTATTGCTTCAAACGGCCTGGATTAATGGACACCACACATCTATCTGAAGAGTGTAAACCAAGTTCCTTTTCTCTCCCTTCCTCCAGGAAGTACACACAAAACGCTAAAACCGCAGAAATCTGAAGCCAAGTTTCACACACTGCTCAACCAGCAAGTCTTATCCAAGCTGTTGGAGACTAGCTGCTCATCAACGCATTTTGGTGCCCAGATGGATATCTGTTTACGAGTCTAGCAGCTGGGCCCCCATAGTGCTGATGCCTTTTCACAGAATACAGGCCCACATTTCAACATTAAGAGTTCTCCTCAACTGTACAAACAGTTGAGCTTCTTTCCTTAAGAATACATTTATATCCACACAATTTTACAGTTATAGTAGAACTCTTAAGCGAAAGTATAACTGTACCAGTTACAAGGGTAGTTAACCTTTTTTTTTTTATTACAAGCAATAGATGTCCATACCAACTATCTAAAGAAAATCTGGACATTGCATTGGTACTTGGAGGGGATGTAAACAATCAACAGGTTTTCTGGGCATAGTTACAAGATGGCACTACTGTTTCTGTTTAGATTCAGAGTGTATTTATTACACTTGAATCCCAAGAGATGTTGTTTTTATTGTGTGTAGGCATCGAGGATTCCCAGCCAACACTGTGTGCCACAAGGCAGAGCCTTATTTGACACTGTGATAATATCTAGCTCTTGTCCTTGGGCTATGCCTTTCAGCAACTGGGATCATTTCCCATCAGCAGTTCCCCATCGCATCTTTGTGGTTTGCAACTTCGCACCTTGAGGCTTGGTTGCTTTCCTATCTGAGTAATCAGACAGTTCTAGGATTGTCTACAGCTAAGATGATCTGACTTGAGTGTTCTCCGGGACCCAAATTACCCCATGCAGGAGCTTCAAATATTTGCAGGGGACTCAGCTGATGGCAGTGAAATAGTATCTCAAAGGAGCAAAGTGACACTTCCTTACTCTCAAGACAATTCCTGCTGCACTGAAAGAAGCACTGAGTCTCTACACCACATCCTCTTGTGCACTCCTAGTATCCACTGGCGTGAAATTCTTTAAGTAGCAAGTTGTACGCCTGGCACATTGCAGCCATATATATATATACAGCACATGGCTTTCTAAGGACCAGAAGGTATGCCAACACCCTGCACTTACCATTTCTGGAACTGCCATTTAGCTGTTACAGAGAAATCTGAAGCTGAAATGTTGAACCACAAATCTTAACTTTAAACCAAGAGCTGCTAAAAACATCATGGGTGTCTTGGTAGTGTTCTAACAAAGGACAAGACCATTCCCTTTTAAATCTCTGTCTCCTTTAAATAAGAGGAAAATCAAGTCAGTTAATTCAGATTAATTTTACAATGGGACACTTGTTTCCTCATTGCTCACTTGGAGACTAGAAGAAAGTTGAATTCCACTTCATTTCTTCTAAAAATGCAAAATCACTGCTTGGCTGGATGGCTTTTCACTTGCAAACAAGGGATCAACACTGAATTTTAACACTGATCACCACCTTGCTCTAAGTGTGATGGAGCAGACAAAAATTATTGCAGAAGACAGCAAAACCTTCATGGGAAGCATTAACTTTTGTCTACACAGATATCGTGGAAACTGTCACCAGAACTGCGTGATACTTGTCAAGTGCCTAGTGTGCGAGCCATGAATAAAGGTGTTCTGACTGCACTTACCCCCTTCAACAGAGAGCACTGGCTGCCCCCCTGAGACTGCCTGCTAATGCACCACCCATCAGTCAGCCGGACCTGGCTTCCAGGGCTCCACTGGGACTAGGTGGAACTGCCACTGGGCCCGCTGCCAGGGAAAGTCTTCAGGTGGTGTGCCAACCAGGGTGCATTGTTTCACCCAGTTGTTAATCTAGCCTGGACATCCACCCAAAGAACTCTGATTTTGCAGGCAACTCCTAGGAGCAGCCAGTACTAATGAAAGCATCTCCTCTGCCTCCACCAAACTGGAAGTGTGAACTGGAAGAAGTCTGCAAACACGAGCTATGAAAATTAAGTGTTACCGTATCATCTGACTGTTCTTACAGCACAGCAAGATCACTGAGCTTCGCCAGTTCTCCAGCCCTAACAGACCCTAGATTTCCTCATTAGCAACAAGGACCTTCCATCTATTGCCGTTTTTACCCTCCTTCAGTTGCAATCAGAGACTATTTCCTCAAGACACTGGTGGAAAAGATCCGTTAGTGGACTTTGTCCTAAAGGTGATCCAGATGGCAGAACAGACCTTAATCCTGACAATGTGAATAGTAAGACACTTAAAAACATTTATGGTCATCTTTTCGATTTTGCAAATTATACTTGCTTTTCTTCTGACATCATCAGTTTTCAGAAAAGTAGCTCCATGCAAAGAGAATTCCACAAAAAAGTATTTGCCTTTCAGTTTTGTCTAAATGATTAAGGCAGTACTAATTATTCATCTTTGATAATTACCAGAAGCATTGCAATTTACATCAAAACTTGCATATACAACTGTAAATACAATCTTACCCACTAGCACAGCACAGATTCCAATCAAGTGGCATAACAAATACCTGGTTCTCTAAAATGACTTAAAAAACCTGGCGTGGCAACTACTCAAAATAACAACACATGAGCTTACCTAGTTTTTATCAGTATCTTTGGGAAAAAGAACACTGAAACATAATTAGTGTTTCTTCCAGCTGTCACTTGTGTGTGGATGATGCTATTTTTACTGCTACAAGCTGAAAGGTCCTTGAAATATTGCAAAAGCAACACAAGTCAGGCTCACGTTCTCTCTCTTCTAAGGATTTAAAAAAAGTTTACTATTCACCAAACTGTAGCTGTAATTCTTTGCAATACACTCCAATTGACTGTAAAATCTGAACAGCATTTAACATTAATTTTACTGAACATCATATTTCTGTGCTTCTGTATTCAGAATGCATCTTTTTTTTGTTTTTCTGCGTGTTGGAAAACCATAAATCTAGACATTAGCTTTACATCTTCTGCCAAGATTTAAATCTTAATTCCCACATGGCTGTGCATTTAATGATATGAAGGCATTATTCTGCTAGACACACTCAGCCCTGAAAGCAAAATCAAGTCCTACAGAGCAGCTGAAAGCACAAGACATTTCCTCACTATTATCTAAGTTTGACTTAGTTCTTCAAGCCCACCAAAGCTTTGCTCGCCCTTCCTCAGGGGGAAAAAAAAAAAAAAAAAAGTTGATCAGTGTCACCTAACGTGAAGAGAGAAGTTTGCAGAGAATCCTTCCCAAGAAGCCTGCTAAACAGAGGACGTTATTGAGATACAAAAGGTTACAAGGACCGATTAGCCCCTATTGGACTAAGCATAGGTACTATGCTCAGACTTCACTATCGACATCCAGAAACTGCATACTTTAAAGGAATTTCTACGGTTTTCTGCCTGTTGAAACAAGAAATCTTTAGATAGCCTACTCCTACTTAAACATAATATAAACTAAGAAGTATTTTAATATCAGCACTTCCTCCTATTCTAATGCAAAGTGCCAGCTACAAATATGAAAATGTCGAATTCCTCATGTGGTTTTATCACTGAGAAACAACAACTAGAACATGACAAGGGAGATTCACAGCACTCTGCACGAGACGTATTAGGTCAGCTTCAAAAGCAGAAGGCAGCAGCATCCAGATGTTTATCAGCCCTTACCTCTTCAGGTTACCTACCTTAGGTTCTACATACAATTAAGAGAAACTCGACAAGACCAGGCTCCATACCATCCCACTGCACTTTTGGAATACCCACACCGCTTCTCTCCTTCCCACCCACAGGAGCCCACATGCTGCCTGCCTGCTTCACACCACACAGCCCAGCCCCCTGACACAAACAGGGGCTGTGCTTTCTGAAGTTACCCACTATCAGCCTAGATAAGCTGCAGGCAGTGGAAAACCTGCCACAGACAAGGCAAAACATCCAAGCAAAGACAACTGAGCTGCAAACAGAAACCAAGGAGCTGCACCTGCTGCCGTTCCCCTCTAAGTCAGGTGCAAAGGAAACCTTATATGGAGACCATGCCTTGCACCACATTACTTGTGAAATTACAGCACACTCAGGGCAACTTCTCTTTGCTGACACTGGGCTTGCTCAGGCCCTGGTGTTCACAATAATGGAAAGCGTAAAACAGAAATACACACACCAGAGGCAGCCAACACTACAGTGAAGAGGGATGGCAGCTGCTGCCATAGCCCTGTAGCCAGCAGCAGTGGCATGAGGTGAGGTTTTCGAAGAGTTTCCCTGCTGCAAGCAGATCAAAGGTAACAACAGAGGATCCCTGGCATCCAGTTCAGTTCTGTCCTTTTTTATCCCATCTGCAGAGAAGCAGATATATCTGCTAATCGTCCTTTAAACACCTGCTTGCAATGAGCGTTCCAGGGCCAGCAACAGACTGAAAGTACAGACACAGAAGTGACAAAAACCTAAGATCACGAAAAGTAAACAAAATCAAGATGCAACATTCTTTTTGTTGTTTTTATGCTCTTCTTCTACCCTCCACTTCTCCAAAGCAGTGTTGGGCCCAAAGACACTAAGGTGAACTATAGATATTTGTCATGGCCTTTGTCACTCCTTCCCCTTCCCAATTATTTCCTCCTGTTTAGTAGCACAGCCCATCAATTTCTCCCCCCAACATTAAGCTCAGGTTAGCCAAGGACACAATTTCTTGTTAAGCAGATGGTCCGTGACATGAGACTTTTGCAGGTTTGTATGCATCAGCACAGGCCACACGGAGCTCAGGACTGAGGCAGCACCGCAGACCCGGACTGCTACATGCAAAGCCTTCTGAAATGGTGCTGATCTGTTCTTGTCAACATAGAGGGCAACTGAGGAAAGGTCCCTTTGGTAGATCAAATTCCCTTCATTTGGGAGGACATAGCCCAACCGTTCAGTCTAAGAGCTGATGGCATGCACGATAAGAAGACCAAACCCAAACCCTGAAGTCAGACCAGCTGAAGTCCTACTGTGTGCTAAAGCCTACAGTGGTGGTCAGCCAGGGATGGACTGGTGCAGGAGGATGGCCTCGGGTAGCAGCAGCACTGCTCTGACAGCTGGCTGCTCTGCTGAAAACCAGCACTTTGTAGAGGAAATCATAGGAGGGTGATGAAAAACCCCACATGTTACTCATGAGCAAGTCTGGGTCCTTCAAGACCAGGAGAACTTGCAAAGCTCAGTGATCCTTCCTGGGCAACCAGACAAAAAGAGGCACTTGGCAGATCGGCAATTGTGCTCAGAGACATCAGGAGTCATATCTAGTCATTCTCCTTTCCCACCTCCTGGCTTTATTCTGAGCAAGTGGAAGGGGGAGGTAGAGATGGAAGTGGAAGAACAGCGTAAATCCCAAGTTTCCACGAACCTCTGCTGCCCTCCAAGTCACAGAGGCACAGATAGCTCTGACGGTGCCCTTCCTTCCGCAGACTACAGTGCTGTAGAAGCAATGCCCACTCTGGGCCACAAGCAGTTCATGAGTAACTCAGCATGACCAGTAAAGGCAATGCTGTCCAGCTCTCCTCAGAACAAGCCACCTCAAATATTTCCCTTCAAAACTCAAGGGAAGGATGTTTTCTTGTATGCATTTTTCTTAGCAGATGCCACAGAAGTTGAATGCCATGATTTTAAATCTAAGTGCATTCTCCCTTCAGTATTTTATCCTGTATGGCTAGATTTGGCAGTTTGTTTGAAATACAAACTTTTCAAGCCTAAGAATTTGGTAGTTTATTCCACTTTCTTTTTTTAATGATGCTAACGCTTGTAGCTTTAATGCTATTCATCTTGCATTTTTTATTATTAATTAAAAATTGAATCCACCTAGAAGACAGAGGTAACATAATAACACTCACGACAGAATGCGTTTTTATATAATCTTACAACAATTACTCAGACAAGTTTCCTTGAAACATTGATCCATTTGAAATCTGACAACGTCTAGTTTCTTCTGAAGCACTGAAGTCTATACAGTTATTTTAATTTACAATGCTGCAGAGTACCAGCACCTCTGAACTTCTGATACAAAGACTGCATTGTCCCAGGAGCAAGGAAAACAAGCTGATGCAACTGAGGGGTAATACCACTTTTGTTACATTTGCCTAGTACCACAATACAAGTCAGATGACATTCAACAGTATACCTGGATGTAATCAAACCCAAGCCACTACAAAAAACCCGTAAGTTTTGTTAACTGGTAGTTCCCAAACCGCAGGCAACTTGCATGAGCATCTACCCTCACAGAAAGGTTTTAACTGAATGTCAACACATTCCAGAAAGCAAAAATATTAGATACAAAACCTGAATACCTGGGAAGCCCTGCTACAAGAAGTTAATATATTTCCATCATGGTTTCTTTTCAGAGGAAAGTTGGCAAGGATTTAGACTCATCCTTGACTGCTGACTACCCAGACATTACAGCATCATGAGTGCTGGGAAATCTACAGTGAAACTGACTGACTAAAGACTTTTTTTTAATTAGCATTATATATTTCCTTGGGAGGCGTAAGTCTTTGATAAAGACATTGGGATTAAAAAAAAAAAAATGAGGAAAGCAAAAAAAAAGCAAATATACACTAGCAACACAGGGATTACTGTAAAGCCAGTCATCATTTTCAGCAATATCTGACCTGAAAGTAATTGCAACAGATGCTCCAACAACAGAACTGTCCTGGCAGGAAATAATTACAGCATCAAATAGCAATAAACTCATTACATATCTTGGGGTCTTAACAGAGCAAGACCAAAACCAGTGTAAGCAAAGTAACTTTTTTTTTTAAAAAAAGCATTTAAATACAGCCCAACAGGGACAAGTGGGAAGTTCAGAACCAAAAGCACCTTCTTAAGAGAAAGTGCAGGTAGAAGCCCTGGCTCATCCTCTGTTGCTATCCAAAGTATTAAGATGTCTGTATCAGCACTGTGAAATTACTACGTTAATATTTTCACTGCTGCTATAGGAAGCACATCTTTAAGGGTGGTATCTCTCCGAACCTTTACGTTTCCCACATAGGATTTACAGAAAAAAACGCGTTTCAAGGAGCAACACGTAACGACCTTTCAACTTTGCCCTCCTTAGGCACGGCAGTATTTTGTTCCACGAACAGTCCCATCGGCCTGGCTGTGCCAGTGACAAGAATTCCTGCGGGACTGCCGGGTCGAAGGGCAGCGCGGGCAGCCTGACCCGCTCCGTAAGTTACGGGAGTCGCTCTGCAGTCGCCAACCCACGCTCACACCCCCCTCGCCGAGATACTCCTTCATCCAAGTTCCACTAAAGCCTCTAGCAGTCTTTTTCAAGTCACGTATCATGGCAACTTGGCCGCTGAGTTTTTGGTTACTCCTCGTGCTATCCAGCAAAGTAAGTAGTTGCTTTTATCCAGAGACTTCCAGATCCATCCTCCCGACAGGCTGTAAGCATCCCCAGCGCTACCCGACTGAATCCAGTCACATTGCCAATGCCCTGCAAGGCAGACGCACACGCCGGTTCCCAGAAGTTTGGGGCAGACAAGCACCCCGCGAACCACACACCGCCACTACCATCACCCCCCCCCCCGCCGCCCTGCCCGTCCTGCGCCACGGCTCGTCTCCCGCAGCAAGGGCAGCGCCGCGGGCTCCCCGTCCTGCCCCCTGGCCCCCCGGCAGCGCCGACCGCGACACGCCGGGGAAGGCGCGACACGGGACGTGCCCGCAGCTGGGGCAGCCGGGGAGGGATCACTCACCTGGGGGCAGCTGCAAGTTAGCCGGCAACTGGAGGGTGGCCGTGGGCGGCCCTTTGGGAGCCACCGGCCGCGGGACCCCGGGAGCAGCCCCCCGCACCACCGGGGTCCCCGCGGGGACGGCCGCNGCTGCCCCGGCCGGCGGCTCGCCCGCGGAAACACATGGCAGCGCCGCTCCTCCGGCTCCCGGGCGCCGCGCACGTGGGCCCGGCCGGCCCGGCCTCCCCTGCCGGCGGCGGGAGGGAGGCGAGGGGAGGGGACGAGGGAAGAAGGGCGGTCCCACGCCGCCAGCGCGTCCTACTGCGGCGGCGCCCGGCCCGGCCCCACCGCCCCTTTGAGCCCGCCCGTGTTTATGGAGCCATGCGGGCTCCAGCGCCTGTAGCGCGTTGAAGTTGGCGGCAGCGGAGAGAGTCCGACCGGCCGGAGGGGGACGCGCCCGGAGCCCCGGGATGGGGGTGACGCGTGGGTGGCCGCGGCAGAGCCGCGGAGCTGCTCCTCCCGCCGTGCCAGCCTCCGGCCCGCCTACCTGCGCCAGACCACCCCCGGCTCTACCTGGGCTGCAGGTGCCCTTGGGGCTTCCATTCAAAACAAAAGCAGCTCCGGCAGGCGTGAGAGTTCGCCGTGTCGTGATAGGAACTTGCTGACAGGCCGAGACGGCGAAAGCAGCACGGACCTGTAAGGATGAAGGGGACAAAGTTGTCCCGTTTGACCTTCATGCCCGGGCCCTGACTTGAAGAAAGGCTGAGGGAGGACGTGGAACTTGGTCCGTCTTGTAAAGCAAGCTTAATCCAGAGAGAATACACACAACGCAGCTCTAAAAACAAATTTCAGGATATAACTGACAGTTTTCTCACGTGTGATAGGGAACTCACCATGACCTTCAGTAATTCTAGTTTGAGGTTGTTGTGTATCATAGCCAAGTCTGGGCCAAATTTCAATACATTTTGAAGCATGTTTATGCATGTGCTTTATTTTACCTATAAAATGTAACAGGTATTGCTTATAACTACCCAAATTGAGCACAACATAAGCAATTACAAAATGCAGAGCCTGTTGTACAGTTCATTAAAGTGGCACAAAAAGCACAAAGTCCACAAAATATTATAAGAAAAAAAAATTTACTCTTGTATTAAACTTCCCTTGCAACTATGTTTTTCAGATAGAAACGTAGATAAGAAAGGGAAACACTCCTCTTTTTGACCCTTTTGAGTAACAACCATGCTTGATTCCACAGCATTACTGCTTTATATTGCTGTCAGCAGCAACACAAACAGTTAGAGAAGAGAAATTGCTCACCTCTCACCATACCTATCCTATTCCAGAACAAATCAGCCCAACATCTCAAAGAGGTGGCAGCTGCAATGATCACAGTTTCCAAGTGTCAGAGCAAGCTGGGAAGATGGTGAAAGAGAAGAGGTGGTAATACAAGAGGGAGCATCCTCTGTACTTTTTACAGCTCCGCCAAGTCTGACCAAATTACATCACTTCTTACGCGTTTGAAGCTGTGTTACACACGTAAGACATGCTTCAGTTTCAGCAAAGACCGACAGTGACTGATAGCAGAAGGGAAGAAGATGCAAAGCAAGGCATCATGTCTATTGTTCTTGGACTTCAGGAAGAACGGAGTTGGCTTCTTACTTAAAGCCAAGTTTTTATCTTCTTGGGGCCATTGAACTCTTGAGGGAATATCTGAGACCCCCATGCAAATGCTCAGGAGTGAAAGCGTATCTGAAAGAGGCAAAAAGAAACAGCTAAAGACAACAGAAATGTATGCACTAAAGCTGCAAAGCACAGCAGTGTGTGAAAATAGGAAGTAGAAAATACAGCATGGTGAGGGAAAGAAATACACGAATCAAGGAGCAAAGGAAGCGATATGAAACGCACTACAAGAAAAGGCATAGCATAATTATAATAAAGAGGAAAAAACCCCCTATAGCCCAGTGAACAAAGCCCAGAAGATTTAGAAACATGCGTATCTTTTAAAAAGTTAAAATGCCATAAGTATCCTCTCCAAACAAAGCAGAGGCACCCATCATAGTATGAAACTGCACAGGAAATAAAAGGAAGTCCTTTTTCCACACTGGAAAAATGTGTTATCATAGAGGCCCAGTATGCACTCTTTTTTAGCAAAGTTAAGGGAAATACAAAACGTCATTCAGAATAAAAAGGAACAAAGAATCTGGAACTTGAAAGCCATTTTCATAACTGATCAGGTTACAGCACATGTAAGGAAAGTTACTTTTGTCATTACCTGGAGTTTTGGGTTTTTTAAAAATCTTTATTCTCTTGGGTAACTGCAACCATCAGAAAAAACCCCCTTACATTGAAAAACTCTGAATTAAGTCATCATTCTTGTCTACACTCTTTTTTACCCCGAGACCTTGTCCGGGGGATAGTGCTAAACGTGATGATTGCTTTTCAAAGTCAGCTGAAGATACATCTAACCATCTAACTGTTCCTTCCATGAACACCCAGCTTGCGCAAACTGACCTGTTCTACTACTTCAAATAACCCATGGATGGGCGCATCTGACATTCATATAGAAGTACCTTCTTTACCTTCCAGGCATAGGAAAGCATTATAGCAAACAGCAGCTCAGATTTCTTTTCCAGGAGCTATGAGATTAGATAGATACTGCCCGTAGTTTGCTCTGCATAACCTGTTTCCGACAGCTGAGACCTATGCAGTGCACACTGAATTAGTCTGTGCTGTTCTAAGCTTTCTGGAGGCTTTCAAATAGCATATTTAAAATATAAACCACCCTCCATAAAGCCGCTCACCCTCCAAAATTTCTGTCCACACAGCAGGCCTTAACTCTTCTGAAGACAGGCCTTTTCAAGTCCATAGATCTTAAGTCAGTTTCACACACAGCAATGGTTTCAGCTTCCTATAACTCTGTAAAATCTATCTGATATGCTTCAAATATCTTTAATCTGTCTGTGATCCTTTTTACAAAAGTTTTATTTTCTCTTAGTTGGAAATCCAGGAATAGAATACATGACCAAAAAGACTAAGTAAGGGAATAAGAGTTGCAAATGTGTATTTATTTACTAATGAAAACAACCAAGTGAAATCACAGATAACTATATAATATCAGCAGTAACCACACCTGCATTTTGGTTGCAATTTGAGTAGATTTTGTAGGTTTTTTGTTTATAGTCAGAGTTACAGTCTGTCCTCTTTTTTCTGTCTTGACTGATGATCTTTTTATGGAGGTGCCTCTTTCTTTCGGATATTCAGGTCACAATGTATATACAGATTTGTGTAAGTCAAAGTCTTTGTTGCATGAGGTACAATACTATGCAGCTTTAAAACTTTATAAAACATTTAAAAGTACAATGGGAAGGTATAATAAAAGAATTGGGCATATATACTTTTATACTGTTATAAGACAGAAAGCTTGGTTGACTATACTGAGCTTCTAACAGCAAGAGAGCTAATAATGAGGCACATGAAGTCCCAGCAGAGGAGGTCCTGTCTGGCTGTGCACCTGCAGTGCCAGCTGATTTGAGGAACCCCAAGCTACATCAGAGAATCATAGAAACATTTATGTTGGAAAAGACCACCAAGATCATCAAGTCCAACCATTACCCTGCACTGCCAAGTCAATCACTAAACCGTGTCCCTCAGTACCACATACACGGATCATTTCAACATGTCCAGGGATTGTGACTTAACCACTTCCCTGGGCAGCCTGTTCCAATGCTCAACAGCCCTTTCAGTGAAGAAATTTTTCCTTATCTCCAATCTAAACCTTCCCTAGCACAATCTGAAGCCATTTGCTCTTGTCTTGTTACTTGGGAGAAGAGATCAACTCCCACCTGGCTGCAGCCTCCTTTCAGGTAGTTGTAGAGAGTGATAAGGGCATCCCTCAGCCTCCTCTTCTCCAAACGAAACACTCCCAACTCCCATAGCCATTCCCCAAACAACTTGTGCTCCAGATCCTTCACCAGCTCCATGGCCCTTCTCTGGACATGCTCCAGCACCTCAATGTCCTTCTTGTCGTGAGGGGCCCAGAACTGAACACAGGATTTGAGGTGTGGCCTCAGCAGTGCTGAGTACGGGGGGACAATGCCCTCATCCTGCTGGCCACACTATTTCTGACGCAAGCCAGGATGCCATTGGCCTTCTTGGCCACCGGGGCACAGCTGGCTCATGTTTAGCTGGAAGTGATCTGATGAGGTGGGAAGGTCTGGAAAGCACATGCACCTCACAAGCTTGGCTCTAAGTGAGAAAGATCAGAAAACTAAGGGAACAAAGGAACAAAGAAGGGAGGAATGGGCACGAGCAATAGTCATGAGTAGCTGAAAATATACAGTAACAGGAAACAGGTACAGTAAAAATGCCTCTACAAAAAAGATCCACAGTATTAAAGCTTAGCCATTGGGCACAAATATATTCTCAACAGAACACAGAGAGTAAAACCAATTGATCTCAGATTTAATATTTTAAGAATTACAGAACTATACTATGAAGTTATACTGAATACCACTTGCTGTCCAGTAAAACTCACTAAAGCAAAGGAGTTTTATCACTGAAGCTGCAGTGGCCTATAATAATACAGCATTATGTAAAGTGACACTGCTATTTTATTTATTTATTGATATTGCTCATGAATAATGTGCAGCATCGCAACAGTAAGTGAAAAAGAACACAAATAAGATCTTTACTGAATTCATAGTACCACTGAGCAGTAATTAGCCTATTTGCAAAAATTACAATAAAATAGGAGAAAAAAAAAGAGGTTCTGACAGATTTTACATATCCTGTACCAGCACTAACCCAGGCCAATCATCAGCTTCTGGAAAACACATCAGTAATTTTTTTGTGGCAAATACATGTGCAAGGAAAAAAAAAGATAAATATATGCCTCTTCACATAGCACAAGTATATCAGGAGTAGCACAACTCTAACTCCATCATGTTTCAGGAAAACTACAAAACAGCATAGATAGAAACAAGTTCATTCAGCAACTCTGTGCACTGTGGACAATTACTGCCTCTTAGAGCTTCAAAAGCATTATGCTGTCATAATTGTTCTGTGACTTAGATCTTGTTCCCTGCTCTTCTTCTGTAACTTGCATTTCAGTATCTTTTGCATTAAAAATCTGAGTAAAACAAAATTATTAATGCCACGGATTTCCAGTTGTGATACTCCAAACTATTTTTCCTTTATCCTCACAAGTATCACATTGTAGAAAACTATTGCTGGAGTGGTGTGTTAGATATCCACCTCCCTATGCTTGCATATCATCTTAGATTTGGGAAAATGCATTTACATATTGTACCCTCCCCTATTTTTTCTGTGCTATTTCCAAAACATCCAAGTCACAGTCACTTACTGTACTATTGTATTGGGAGAGAGGAAGTGCGCACTGAATTTCAAAATACATACTTGTTAAAATTTGTTATTCAAGTTGAATACCTAGAGAGAGGCAATACCCTCTGGTGCTCCATCACCATAGTTAAAAGAAAAAAAAATCCTGATGTTCAACATAACTTCCTGCATTTCAGTTTGAGCCCATTACCTCCAGTCTTGTCACTGAGCACCACCAGCGCTGTCCTCTTTGCACCCTCCTGTCAGGTATTTATAGACATTGACTTTATCTCCCTGAGCCTTCTCTTCTCCAGGCTGAGCAGTCCCAACCCTCCCAGCCTTTCCTCATAGGTGAGACGCTCCAGTCCTTTCATCATCCTTTGCTGGACTCCCGCCAGTACATCCATGTCTTTCTTGTACTGGGGAGCCCAGAACTGAACACAGCACTCCAGGTGTGGCCTTACCAGTGCTGAGCAGCAAGGAAAGATTGCCTTCCTTTAACCTGCTGGCAATACTTTATAGAGGTAGTACTACAGTAACTATTACAAAAAGTGAGAATATTGCATTCTGATAATATTTTTAATGCAAATTTTTGTATATACTGCAAAGCCTGTATCTTCCACTTGTGATAGAAACAGAAGCTATTAAGCTACAAAGGGACCACAACATGTCAGAAACACTGTGATAAGGATCACTACAGGATAAAACACAGCTATAATTTTCATCATTTTCAAAGACAATGATAATGTCTTATACAACCCACACAAGTAGCATGTTGCCATACACCTTCCTACACTGCTTCCTGCATGAAATGTTCCCAACAGTGTCTTACACTATTATAAATCAGCAGCAACGATTATAGCTCCCAGCACTATCAATCTACAGAGACACTACAAAAGTCACCTAACATTGTACCACCAGATGTTAGGGGAGATTTCATACATCAAGTTGAATGCACAGGTGTCACCTGGAATAATTTTTTTGAGAAGATTTTGCATACCATTTATATAATTGTTTCCTATAGAGTCATTAATACATACCTGGGATGGCTGATTTCTCCTTATTATAGGAAGTTCAATGTTTTTTCCACCAGATTTCACAGTATAGCTTACAATGAAATCATTAAAACAAGTATATTTACCAACTATTTTGCATTTTCATGAAGGAAAGAGGCCCAGGCTTTTCTTGAAGCTTTTAGCATGCACTTAGTACTGGATGACTTCTTAGCAAAGGTGATTGCTAATTTGATGGTGTCCTTTGAGCTCCTGTAGAAACTTCAGGGTATTTCTGTTCCAAAAACTCTTGGCCAGTTTTAGCATTGCCACCAATTGCCGATGACAGAAAGGAAGTTGCAAATCTCACCACAACAGACATGAACTTACCTGCTGAAATCAATCTTATAAAGGCTCATGTACATTTTGCTAAAGGGACTCTCTCACTATCTCTAGGCAACATGCAGTGCAAAAGTTGCCTGTCTGCCAGGTCAACAATTTCCAGTTGCAGCTCGTAGTTACTTACTACTATTAGCTCTGCTAATGTTCCAGTACTTCATCTTAGGATATCTAGGAACATAAATACATGAGAACAGTAGTTCTCAACTCTTTTTATGCCACATGTCTTTTTCTTTATGTAAACTATTCTGGCAACCCTTTTTTGCCAAAACCTCTTTTGATCAACAATTACAGAAAGCAGAAAAATTTCAGTACCTTTAACACAATGAGCAATAGTTGAAGGAACTCAAGTTCTGTCCATGGTAGAAGCATTCTGAGTAAGCTGGGATGCAGACTATTTCACTAACCCATGTAGATCTATATTCAGCATTTTAGGAATGCCATGGCTGAGCTAGGCAGGGTTTTTTGCAAAAACAGCCAAGAAGCTCCATTTGAAAGAACTGCCAAAGTTTGGTGCATACTTCTTTACATCAGAGAAGAAAAAAAAGGCATGCACAGGGTTTTTCTCAAATGGAATGCCAAACTTCTTCCAGTTTCATTGGCATTTAAATCAAAAGCAAAAGGGATTTGTGAGGGAGATAGCAAGAATGGCTATTACCTGCCAAGTTATCAAAAAGCAACTTTCCCCACCAAAGTTCTCAAATAGAGACAACATAAAGTGTGTACTTATTTACCAGTTCTAGCAACTACATCAAAGCATCAATAGCATTAAAAGGTTAAAGAAAATTGGCACAAATATCAAATTGATAAAACTAGCATCTACAGTATCAACACAGTAATGAGAAGTACTTATGTAATAAAACTACCCACTTAGAAACAAAGATAGGTCAATATAGAAGTGATAATCATAATTCGACTTGGAATTTTTTTATTTCATTGGTGGACAAAAGCAGAGAAATTCATAAAATACAAAGAACATACATAAAATTAATGTAAGACTTTAAAGGATCCTTATGTCCTTCAGTCCTTTGCCTCAAACCCAATGTGACACTTGATTTTGCCTTCACCAAGGCACATACTCTTACAGGTCTGGGGGAGTTTTAATTCTACAGAAAAATTGTTCCAATTTACTCATAACCAAAGTATGGAAGCAACTACAAAACATGCTGATGCACTATTTTCCTCCCTCCTATTCTCTTACTAAGCCTTACCAAAGAGAACTAATCAAAATTGAGCAGTGAAGGTGGATACCACTCCTGTTACTCACTGGAGAGAGAAATCCAGTGCAGCAACTTCCAGCTGCCTTAGGTATACCTATGCCAGAACAGAAAGATCATCAGTGCACATGTCCAGACACTAGAGCATGCTTGTCTCTATTGCTACAATGGTCTCTGGCACATACTGGGAACCTGCAGCCAGGGCGCAGCTGGTCCATTCTGGAGGCAAGGAGACTCTGGTTCGAATGTGATCTCGAGGACAAAACGTGGTCTTCAGCAGTTTTATTCACTAGTGGAGAGGTACCCCATCAGCTCATGCACTGTAAGAGCTTTCAGAATCCACTAAGCACAAACTCTGCAATGAAATTACTCCACTAGATTATAGTGGTAAATACTTGATGGACTGAGTACAAAGTATGGACAATACCATACATAGCAGCACCTACACAGCTGCTATCAGGTGTGACTGTTCCTTTAGACAATGATTTCCTCAGCCAGCTTCCATACCTCTTCACGATACTCACTATCATCTGACACTTTTAAACAGAAACCTAAAAGTGTAAAACTGCTTATCTGCTAAAGTTGCAACACAGTGTGTGATATATTCTACTGTGGCTGGACCCTCAAGAGTCAGTCTATGGTGCTGTAAATCACTATTGTGACACCAGCAGTCACGTCTGCATAATCACTATGATAAAGTCATCACAAAGAGTCCTTTATTAACTAACAACAAATTATTATTCAAGAAGGAGGAAACCATTGCAATTTTTTTTAAGTCAGAAACTGCTGAGAAAACAATGTAGGTGAAAACCGAGACAAATTCAAAACCACACATAGACATAACTTATTATTGCTTTAAATAGCAATTTAAAGTAAAAAAAACTAAGGCCATAACAGTTTTTAAGTTTACAGAAAGTTAACTTGAATAATTAAATATGGATTTAGCCACTCCAAAAACACATATGAAAAGTACCTTCTTCTCTAGGTACCACACATCATGGTTTTGGTATTGTACCATTCCCACCACCCCACAGTACCAGGAAATGGGGGTTGCAGCAGCATAATAGTGTGTAAGAAGAGAGGGTACTGAGGTACATCCTTATTCGTCTTCATTACAAGATACTGTAGAAAATCCAAAGCACAGTACCACATTACAACTTTCCTGATGGCAAAGCCAGTTGAGTAAGTTCCTTACTTCTCCATTTCCTAGTAAAATATTCGCTCTCTGGTGTAGTTCTTCATTCTGCCATTCTCCCACAAATTCACCTGCTTGTTAGGCCAGTGAAAACATTAAGTTTCCAAAGGTAAAAGATAATTATTTTTTTAAGTTGGATCATTTTGATGAGCTGTTTACTACAAAAAGCTGAAAATTTGTTTGATCACTTGGACTCCCCTTCTTGGGGAGCAGTTCCATGTTCAGCATCAGCCAATCTGCTATCAAAGAACAGGTTCTCGTCTCTCCTGCCCCTCATTGCATATTTTCATTTTCTCCCTATTTTCAGATGAGCTGTTCTACAGATGTTAAGTCAGATCTGTGTGTTGATCCAACTCAAAACTAAATTTTTTTTGACAAGCTGAATTTTGTTCTCATCCCTTCAGAAAGCACTCAAAGAGGATAGTTTCACCTCCTGATAGCATAACCTAAATGGAGATTGCCATAAAATACAGCAGTTCTGTTCCTCCCAACCACTTCCGCAGACATTCCTGCAGCTTTCCTTGAACTGGACTTAACAATCACACAGCTTCGTGGCAACTCACCAAAGAAAGAATTCACATCAGATCAGTGAGTTTAGCACTATTATCTTCAGTAGCAGCCTGCATGCACAGTTGGTTAGGTGTAACATCAAATTCCACCCTCAGTGGGTGACATTAATGGTCTGACGCCCCAAAAAGGACAGTTTCATCTCCTCCCCCAACTTCCTCCTTCACTCCCCCTTTTCCTTGCAGGTATGGGATTCACATGGCTGCACACTGAATCAATTCAAAAAGCACGTGAATAGGGGTTTTTTATCTGGGAGGTTGGTGAGCTGAGCCAACTCACAAGGACTCCAAAGCAGCATCAGAAAGGGCACCAGGGAGGAGATGACAGTGCCTAGGACAGAGCAGGACACAGCAGAGGCAGGAGGAAGAAGTGCCACCACCCAGTAGCACACACTGATATGAGAGTTTAGACTGATCTAAGTCAGTGCTGTGGCTTTGCTCTTTGAATTGCTTCCTCTTCTTCTGAGTCTCTGCTGGCTCTCACCAGGTCTGGGTAAGACACTGCAAGAAACCTTGTCTGGTTTTCCTGGCTTATCTCTCTGCCCTGCAGGGCTTCTAGCCTGGTTTAGCCTGTGCAAGGCCAGCACAGAAGTGACAGTGGGAGAGCACAGCCTGGGGTAGGACCTTTGCCTTGGGGTGCCAAGTAGCAATGACCAGTTGGTTTAGGGGTCCCATGGAACTGTTCGGGGGGATGACATGGATGCTCTAGGCAGTTCTGCTAACCATCTGCTGAGCTTCCATGCAGTTTTACCTTCATTCAGTCCTCATCTGAAGGAAAATATTCCTTGTGGAGGCAAATGTTCAAAAATGTTGGCTTATATATGTTTGAAAGAGGGGTCTCTTTTATGAGATTGACATGTCAAAAGGTAGCATCTAGGGCAGAGGAGGAGGACAGCAGCAGAGATTTAAGCCCAAAGTTATCTTTCAAGTCTCCAGAAATACTTCCAATATCATCCTCATTTGTTTTGATGAATTTGATCTGTAGGTTAGCCTTTCTTGTCTCTTTCAGTCTGCCTATTGCCATTGGAATTAGTAAAGAGCAACTTCTGCTATCCAAGTGGCTTGTTCCTAATGACGAGATGCAAACAGACACCTACAAGACGATTTAGAAAAAAAAAAAGGACCACTAATTTTGAAAAATCAAAATGATTCCCACTGGCCCCATAAGAATCCCGTGTCTAAATCCAAAACAGTTGTGTAGAAGCCTTCATGTCCTAGTACCAATCTCCCAAACCACAGTGTCCATCTTCACAATAGTCTTCATAAATTCATAGTTACTCAATTATCTTCATAAATTCAATTTTAAAGGTCTCCTATGTACCACATACTTTCAAGGAAACGTATTGTGGTGCAATAACTGGCAACAATACCTGTAAAAGCCAAACAGATGTGATCAACTAGTGCATACATTCTCCTCACAGTTCTTTTCTCTTGAAGCTTGGTGACATTTTTGTTTTCGTATACCCAACACAGCTGTATCCGGCCCTCAAATTCCATCCTGTTAAATAAAGATAATTTTTTCTTATCCCCAATACTTATTTACGTTATACAGAGGAGAAGTTGTAATAAGAAGTCTTTTCACAAGGACACTGGCAAACAGTTACATGGAGGCTGTGTCATCCTTCCCAAATTAGAAATAATAATAATGTCTGACACCTGTTAAGAAGGAAAAATTCTAAGGTATGGTAAATATCACAGCAAAATGTTTTGAAGTTGCAAAAGTTGTGGTTTACAAATACAGTACAGATAAGCAGCCCTGGGCAAATGGCTTATAACCAAGTAGAAAAGAAAGGAAATAGGTGGTTACAGACATGAGAGCCCAGGCAGATAGCAAGTCGGCACAGATCAATGTGGTAAGTAGTATTCTCAGTATATTTGCTGTTTATAGGTGCAGTCATGGCTAAGATGATCTAAAAGTTAACTGCTGACAAAGAAGGGTAAAGCTGCTCCACTCTTCTGCCCCATGAATCATCTTCCTTTGCTTTGACATTGAAACTCATCTGCTCCCAATCTGCGAAACTGAACAGGCAGAAAAGTGCTTTTAAAGAAAGGCAATTGTTTTTCTGCCAGTTCAGCTTCCTTAAACATCTCACTACGTGATCAGACAAGTAAAAGTGATGGCACAGGAGACAGAGTGGGAACACAAGTGAGTGTAGAGGAGACTGAAGGAAAAACATGGATTTGGGTAACAGCTGGCTGTGAGGTTTGCTTAGCTGTAAGACAATGCCAGACTGCAACTTAAACGCTGTCACTGGTTTCATAAGTATTTTGGTGGGGATGAATTTTGAAGGCAGATGCACTACAGACATTTATGAGAAGCTCCTTTTATAGTTACAGGTAGAAAAGAAAGAAAGAAAGAAAGAAAGAAAGAAAGAAAGAAAGAAAGAAAAAGAAAGAAAGAAAGAGAAAGGTGAAGGCTGCTGCTCTGAAAACTTCTGAGAGAGACTAATGGAACCAATGTTAGAGTCAACATCTCAAGAGCAGATAAGAACTTTGTTGTTTTCTCATTTGTTTGAAACTCGGCATGTTCCCTCATAAAACCTTTTTCTTAGAAGATGCAAAAAAATGAAAAAAGAAAAGAAAACTGACCAGGACTGTGTCAGATCTGACAATGGACTGAAGAAATGAAATGAATGATAGGATCAGTGATAAATAAACAAGGATTTTGAACTGAACATCTCAAGCATGATCGAAATACAACATAAGCAACCCCTCCTCCCCTGCTTAGTCAGTATTCCTCAAAGATGCTCTCCTACTGACAATAATGAATTGATGTAAAAGAGGGCTTAGAGGAACACACATAGTCCTTTCCTTGCAGAAATGTATCTTCTTATCCAGCAGTCAAGAAGGAAAAGCTTTTAGTACACTATGTACAAAACTCATCCCTTTTTTACACAACTTTCTTATGATAAATATTCTCCTTATCATTTACCTAAGACCAGAGCTTTGGCACATCACAACCAACATCAAACTTCACAGTTTCTGTGACTATTTTATATAAAGCACACACAGGGTAAAATATTACATTCATAAATGCAGAACACTGTCTAATATTTTAAAAGCCATAAGCTGATAATTGAGAAAGAATAACAGACTATGATTTCATACTTCTAATATAAAATGTTTGCTCTTTTCAAAAGTCCAAACCAACAGGTACATACAATTTAGCCATCAATTCTACTTGTTTCAGAGCTCATAAAAGTTCCATTTTAAATAACGCAAACAGAAGTTTTCATAGACAATATCGTGTTACATTGTCAATCCATTAAAATTTTGTCCTCTGTTCTAGCCTTACAATTCCTTACTTTGCTTACAAAAATTTGGTCTGAACCAATAAATATCAATAAACATAGGAGGTTTAATCTGCTTCTCTTCACCAGATGTGACCACTGTCTCTTCCACTTGGTTCTCCTTGTCATAATTTCTGATGAGTTTATGTTTTTTTTTGTTTCCTTTCTCCAGAGAGCAAAGTTACCTCAGTTCTTCGTTCATGGGTTATAATTTATTTTCCTTGACAATATCTAAGCAACTTTCCATGCTCTTGCTGACCAAGTACTATGAGGAATTCTGAGAAAGACAAACACGAAGAAAAATAAAATCTATGCTTAGTATTTTCGATTACATAAACGAATCATACAAGAGATAATTATTCCAAACTGAATTATTCTCATGAGCTAAATCAGCAGTGTAAAATGATGCATCATGGATGGCAGAATCAAAGGCCCACTTGGAATGACTAAGAAGGAATAGAGCATTTAGAAAACGGCATAATGAATTTAGTTGAGCAATAGTACCTTATTCCTTAAAAAAATATATACACACTAATAGCTAGACTGTGAATATATTTAGAAAATTACATAAAACCGCATTTTGTCATTACTAGAAGACTAGTAGTGTTTAATAATGAAGGTTATACTATAGGAAAAAAACTCCTTTCTTATTCCTATGGAATCAACATAAAAGAGGCATAAGTATTATTATGGCCCACATTGCCATCAGCAAGGCTTCTAATTAGTCTTTTAACTTAGAATTTTTCTTAATGATACCAAGAGCAAACTCAACTTGATTTTTCAGACCGACTTAATAGTAAGATATATTGCTATTTTACTTGGAAAAGAATATATCGCAATTATGGGATAACACTTTTTTAAAGTATCTTTTTGTATGAGAGGCATTCTTTAAAATTTCATGCTGAGTAAAAGGAAAAGAGTGGTAAAAAGCATTGCTACATCCTTAAAATAAATACTAGAAATCAACATAGTTACTATTTTTTCTATGTTGCTTATAGAAAATTGCAGTCAATTCCTATTTGTAGGGTAGTTCAGAGGCAGTTTACTTATTTCTAGGATGCATCCCTTGTTGTCCTCATTTTAAGAGAAGATGCAGGCCTATGGCTCCTACCTTGCAAATACCAACGCTGGACACTGTAATTAAAGTAAATTTGCGCCTGCTGCCTGCTTCTCCTGAACCTCAACCTTCCCACCGCCTTTTGGTGTGCTTGCTCCTGTGAATACAGAGGGAAGATCCTTCTGGGCAGGCAGGAGGACACCTCGCATGCCAGGGGAATACTCAAACATTTTGTCATCATTTTGCCTGCCTGGAACAGCTGACACCTGCTTTCCTCAGTGGCATATCCAGCAGCTATGATCCCTACAGGCCAGATTTCTCCCCATGGATGCGGTCTCCTGTTTTTCACAGCAGACCTCCTCTGCCTTGGGACCCTCTTCTTACAGGTGTGCTCACACAAAGCATCCACAAAGCATCTTCCTTCTCCTCTCTTTTCCTCCTTCTTGAAAACACACGTGCATAGATGCAAGGAGTCTGCATGGATGAACATGGGAGAAGAACTAACTCCTGACAAAACCCAAACATAAAAATGCAGCACACCAAAGGTGGAAGCAAGGACAGGCAATCTGGAAGAATAATACAGAAATGTCTGAGCAGAGAGGGGATATGTTAATAGTCTCAGCTTTAGTTAAGTCTGTAGACATTATCTCCCATAAGAGTCTCATAGGCAAACTGATGGAGTACAGACTAAATAAGTGTACAGCAAGATGTACTGAACATTAGCTGAACCGTCAGTCTCACAGAGCTGTGATCAGCAGCATGGAGTCCAGCTGGGGGCCAGTCAACAGTGATACATCTCAGGAGTCACTGCTGGGGCCAGTGCTGTTTAACTGCTTCATTCCTGACCTGGATGACAGCAGGGAAGTGGACCCTCAGCAAGTTCACAGATGTTCCAAGAGTGAGAGTTGTTGATACACCATCACTTTTGGATGAGCTCAGTGGGCTGAAGAAATAGTCAGACATGAACCTTATGAAGTTCAACAAAGGGAAGAGCAAAGTCCTGTACCTGGGGAAGACCAACCCCATGCATCAGCTCAGGCTGAGGGATGACTTTGCAAGAAGTACCTGGGAGTCCTGGTGGACAAGGTGGTTGTAAGCCAGCAGTGTGCCCTTGCCACAAAGGCCAAGAGCATCTTGGACAGCACTGGAAAGAGCACTGCCAGCAGAATGAGGGGGGTCTTCTTTACCTCAAGTGATCAGACTCTCTGAAAGGAAATCGTACTCGACATAATTTGCACTTTCTGTATTCCCTCAGGAAGTTGATTGGAATTGTGACAAGGTAGGTACTGCCTTCTAGTTGTTCAGTCATCTCCTCTGTCCTTCGTGGTCATGAGTCTTCAGAAGGCAGATGCTGGAGGTGATGCAGATGTGAGAGTCCTCAGAAGAACAGTATGACTCTCCACTGTGAATGTGTTACCTTTTAACAGATATGGAAGTTCAGTGATCGTTAAGATCATTGCTGCCTCTTCTTCAGCATGGCTTGGCAGTGCCTTCTCATGTTTGTCTTTCCTGCTTTGCTTTCAACATTCAAAAAATGAAGAAGTTAGTGAACTGTAGCACTTTGCTTCTGTGCCCTAAAATAAAATATTAACTTCTAAGAATACTTGAGGAATTCTCATGTCTAAGGAGGCTTACATTAGATGTTCTGCTATTTTTTATTTATAGCATATGTTCCTAGTAGCTGGAGATTCCCTTTTGAAGAATAAAATCAGGACACGGAAAGATTTTGTCACTGCAGATATTCCACTTACTCCCATTAGTGCAAACTGCTGAACCTGCTGTGAGCTTCTTTAATCTAAATATTTATATTTGCAGACTAAAATGACAGGTAGGAGAATAAAACTTTAGCATCCCAATGATTTTTTTCTGGGTTTGTTATTGCCCCTCTGGAATATGGCAGAGCCACCAATATCCTTGTAGTATGTGGTGCTGTTTGAGTAATTCATTTTATACTGGAACATACAGGCTTGCATTTCAGGTGCTACTTTTTATTATTAGTCCATACAATAGCCAGTGAAGAATATAAATTACAAAATTCTGGAAAAAAAACCCAAAACAAACTCAGGCAAGAATCTGGCAGAATAAATTCAAGACAAATTTATTCTGTTCGCATCATCGCTTTTAGGAAGCAAAAAGCACCATTTACCCTAAAAACCACTCTGATATTGTTGCGTATTTTGATAACAAGTTACTGGGTTTTAAACAGAATTTGAACATCAGCCATTTACACAGGCAGACCTTCAGGTGAAAGCTTCATTTTGCCATAATATGAATTAAGACAGAGACTGGGCATGTAGAAAATCCCAGAAAAGCTATGAGATCACCAAGTTCAGCTGGTAAAGAAATACTACACCAAAAATGGCATTTTTTCCTTTTGCCATCTTCCTTTTTCATCTACCAAAAGACCCTTCTTCCTTGGGATCTGCTCTGTTACCTGATGGTATTGTTGATGTTACAAAACACCAGCATAAACACCCCCCATTTTTTTTTTTTTTTTTTTTTTTTCAAGATGAAAAGTAGTCTACCCTGAAAAAGAGGCTCAGATTCACCACTGTCCTATCTATTAGCAGTAGATCCTGAGCTATCATCCTTACTACAGCAAAGAAAGTGGGTGGGTTTCTGTCAGTTGAAGTGAGTGCACAAAATTAGGTGCTCTCATGAAAAAAGATGTTAAAAGCTTTGTCTAAGAAACATCTGGCTCAAAGGAATAATTCTTAACTTTCATACCAAGACCTTTAGTTATGGAGGTTTTTAAGCAAGTCGTACTACCACAAAATTCTTTGCTGTCCTCTTTCTTGCATAAATAGTTTCATAAATACTATGTTTAATTTTTTTAATTTTACATGTACAATGAATCAGCATTCTGTATTTTCCTTCTGGTGGACTGAAATATCTGTTACTCTGCGGAAATTCAGATAATAAAAGTGGCAGAAAACAACTTGTTACTAAGAAATATGAGTTGGAAACACAGGAAAAAGTCTTTCAGAAAAGGACTGATCCGCCTGTGTCTGCATTTTTCTCTCTCCAAAAAATATGACATACTCAAATGCAGACCAACAAAAAAGAAAGACTACACTGACAAAAGTTGGAATAGAGGTGGAAGAAGGATCTCGTTGAAACATATTTGCATTTGAAACTCTTGATGATGACTGAGATTTATGCATCTAAATTACAATTAAATAATGTTAAGGTTTTGAGTAACTCACAAGAGCAAAGAAATGTGCAATTAAAGGGAAAATATACCATATGTCCTTTGATATCTAGGCATATTGCAATGCATTAAGGAAGTCATAAAAGAGACACCCTGTTGTGGTTATGTGTTCTGAGACATGTGGCACATTTCCATTGTAGCTATCTATTTCCCTGCTTGTATGCATCTGTGCCATTATTTAAATGATGATTTTGAATGTGAATTTCCCTTTGCATGGTAAAAAACCAGAATTTCAGGCTCGCTTTTTTCAATGTTTCTCTAGATCTGTTGCTATTTATGAATGTGGAAGTCCAAAAATGTTAAACACATGAATTAAAAAACATCACAAATGGCAAAAAAAAAAAGATTTAAATTAATCCTCAAACAAAATCAAGCAAAGCATATAGTTTTAAAGACTATGAACGAATGATCTTGTATCTTCCCTCTAAAAACCGACAGAGTTGAATTCCAAACACTGTTCTCCTGTATTTTGCATGGAAATAGGAATGTACTAAAAAACCCACGTATTTAGCTTGGACCATTTGGGGAAATACAATGGGAAATTACTCCTTGCATTTCAAGGTTCCTCACCTGTGGCATCCCACAAGCCTATTTTTTTTTCTCAACTTAAAAGCCAGCCTGAAATTGTGGAAGAACAAAATGGAACATTCAGATCCTAAGAGCAGTGTTTATGTGGCTGGCATCTAACCCACATCACCTCAAACGCTGTGATCACCAAGACACCCCAGTGCAAAATACTTTATACACAGTGGTCGGGTAAACAGAAAAACATTTTGTGGCGTTCCCAGTGTTCAGTGTATTTCATGGGAACAAGTTTGCTATGCCTGCAGCCTTGGGACACTTCCAGATACCTCCCCAGTTCTCCATGGACAAGTATATGCTAGAAAAATAAGTCTTCATAATTCTGTTACTAAGTGGGTAGGAGATGGTTGGTTCTGGTTACACACTGATTTGGCCATGGCCATCATGCATTCTTCATTCGTAGGGTTCTTTGCTGCTGTTTGTAGTAACTAAGAAAGTACCAATTTGAACACACAGGTACTACAACAGTTACTCTCTGAGTTCACTCCAAGACCGTGAAATAATAACCATGGATCACCATGAAGCATTATCAACTTTAGAAAAATACGGTTTCTTCAAATCTTCCTTTTTTATTTTTGGTTTCCTACAAGTATTATAGTGATGATGATGATGATAAAATGTGTATGAGACAGGAAAAAATGGACCAAAATAGTCCAAAAAATGGACCACAGTGATGAGTGAAATGGTTAGAAACACAAAGTAATGGATATGCTGGCATTGCTCCATCTTAGCATAACCTACAGAGCAAGCACTGAGCCACAGATATTTCCTGGAGAAAAGCAAGCCAGATTAGCATCACATCAACTCAGGGTCCTGTATAATCTGAAGAGACAGGGCAGAAGAAGTGCCATTCTGGTAACAGAGAGCATCAGGCCCAGGCGGCGAGCCCTTGGGGAGCAGGATGTTGTAGGAATGCAGCAACAGCTTGGAGCCAGCAGCCCAGGAGCTGGTTGAAGGGAAAAAAGCAGGGGGTGATGGGCAGTCACAGCACACCCTCGGACAGCAGAGCCAGCAAGAGCAATCGTCATGGGGCTGAGGACAGGAGCCAGCCTAGACACAGTCTGACGAGAGAGCATGCCAGTTGGGAAGCAGCTGCACAGCCACGGGGTGGCCATGGATACCACTGACAAATGTGTGCTGTAACCGAAAGGGCTAGCTAGGGCTGGAGGGAAGAGCCAGGGCCTTCCGCCAGCAGCAGCTGAGAAACAGAGCAAGCGAGTAAGGACCAAGATTCACGTCTTGTGGCGTGGGCTGTGGTAGCCTGTCACCGGGTATCCAGTGTCCTGCCACCCACGGCAGCACACACACCTCTGCCAGCTGCAAGAGCAGCCATCAGTTGGCAAAAGGCAAGGAATTCTGTACGCAGAGCCCGTAGTGTGGCACTGGAATGAATGCACACAGGCTGAGAAACGGATGTGCCCAGGAAAAAGCAGGTTTAAAATGCTTTGGCTGGGGACTTTCAATATCCCCGTACCAACTGCCCGTTGCAACTCTTCATTCTTCCAAAAATTGTCTCAGACTTTGCAAACTTGTTCATGAGGCTCTTTGGCGACACCGAGATTCCCTCCAGTGGCTGCACTGAAACAAATCAAGGCTGGTTTCAGCGCTTCCAGCGTCTGTAATTTAGATTTAATGTTGCAGCCGGAGCTGCTTCTTGCTCTGTCTTCACTCTCACGGCGGGGAAGCTGCAGCGGCCCTGCTCATCGGGGAAAGCCGCCCCACGCCCCTGGGCGGCTTGTTCCAGTGCTCTGCCACCCTCCATGTAAAGAAGTCCTTCCTCACGTTGAAGTAGAAACTTCTTGCGTTTTAGTTTACGGCCATTGCTCCTTGTCCTGTCGCTGGGGACCACTCTCTTGGCACCCGCCCTTGAGATGTTTATATGCATTAATGAATCGTCTCTTCTCTAGACTGACAGGGCCAGCTCCCGCAGTCTCGCCACACAAGAGATGCTCCAGATCCCAAAGCAGCTCCTCTTCCAACTCCCAGCGCCTCCCTTCAGCGTCTCCCGTCCCGCACCGCCACGCGCTGCCGCCAGAGCGGGCTGCCCGGGCGCAACCAACCGCGGAGCTGGGCAGAGGGGGGAGTAGAGACTGCCGCCCGGCACAGCCCGAGCGTGTCCCCTGCAACGTGCGCGCCACAGCGCTGTCATCCCCCCAGTCGGCCGTACCACTTCCCTGCTATGAGGCGCGTCGGGCAGGAACGTACCAACGCTGCGGAGGGAAAGGGGGTAGCCAAGAAAGGCGCGTGACAAGGCTGGGGTGGGGGGAATCACTTTCGAAGCGGCTCAGCGTCGGCTTTCGGTCTCGTTGTTCTGCCGGGCCGTGCGGGGCGGCCATGGTCTCATCGAGGCGCCCCCTCGCCAGGGGAAAAGCAGGGAGGAGCCGCTGGTTCTCCTTAACCCCTTCCCCCGGCGGGATGGGGATGGGTCGTCCCACCGGGCGCGCGCCCCCGCCCCCCCGCGCGCCGCGTTCTTCCCGGATCGCCACCACTGCTGGGTCCGCGGGGCGCGCGCGCGCGAACGGGCGGGAGCGGAGGCGGCCGCGGAGCCTCCCGGCACCCACCAGACATGTCGGTGGCGTTCGCGGCCCCGAGGCAGCGGGGCAAGGGCGAGATCACGCCGGCCGCCATCCAGAAGGTGAGGAGGGCGCGAGGAGGAGGGCCCGNTCGCTGTGCCCGGGGCTCGGCCCCGGCGGGGCGCTGCCCCTCTCTCTGCGCTTGGACACTTGTTGGAGGGTCCCGGGGCTGGCGGGAGGTGCCGGGCGGGGGCGGGCGATGTCCCTGGGCCCCTGCAGCCCTCATTTATTTTCCTCCACTTGGGCTGGCCTTATCGCCCCCGCGGGCCTGAATTAACCCGAGAGGACTCGGCCTGGAAGTGGAGGAGTCGAGTAAGTCCTTCCTGCGGGGGGGCCCTGACAGTGGGACCGCAGCCGGGTTGTTCCAGACCTTGTGCCTGACTCCGGGCGCTGCGGGGTAGGAGGCGGCTGCAGTTCCCAAACTTGGTCGACCTGGTAGTTAAGGCTGCCTCCCACTAAACCTTAAGTGTGATTGAAGAAGAGTATTGCGGTCGGAGCCAATGACAGCGGTTCCGGACGACTCCGCTTAAGCTTTTGTGGGAGGGAGCAAGTTAACTCGCTGAAGCGATCAAAGAAAAGCACATACAGGATTTATGATTGCAGTGTTTTGTATCAGCAGCGACAAAGTAGCATGTTCAAGTTCACCGCTAACTGAGTGGTATTTGGAAACTTTTATTGAAGACTCGTGCCATCATTGGTGTGGATGGCTGTGGATCAAACAGATTTCAGATTGCTACCAGCTCCTTATGTATGGAGGAGGAGTCTTTTGGGTAGATAGAGCTAACCTCTGATTTAGTAAAGAATTAGAACCTCAACAAAGTCGGTATTGCAGCGATATGGGCCTCAGAGAAGACCCCAGAGTTGTAATGGGAACCTCCAGGGTATTGTAGGAGAAGTCAATGCTAGGGAATTGTAGATGAAAAATACATATCCACTGGGTGGAAAGCTGCACAAAGGTAGTCAGTAGAGACTTCAGGATGCTGAGGTGCACATGGAGAATACAGATGATTAAGTTTTTTTTGTGCTGTAGTCAAACCATTAGTTCGGTAGTGGTATGCTGGCAAAATCCTAGTGTTAAAGCTGAAGAATTTTTGTAATGTACATAAGCTGTCAGAAGCCCTGAAGGTATCTTCATCCAGCTGGAAACTAATTTCTCTTTCGATGGTAGATGTTTATAATTATTTCAATTTTCTATCAGCAGATGCTCAATTAAACTTGTATAGAACAGTTGTCTGCAGCCCCACCTAGGATACAGTTATATTCCTTCTTGTTCCATTTCCTGTTAGCCCTAGCATTCCTGCCCCCCTCCCATCCTTTCCTCCCGAAGAGGTCCGGCTTACATGGCTGTAGTGAAGAATGCAACTATCTAATGGGCAGTCTCAAGGTCTACTTGTCTGCTAAGCCTTAAGAATCTGCTGCTTTCCTCAGGGCTTGTGGGAGACATTCAGAGGAGAGCCTTGATTCACACTTTCTTTGCAAGTGCTCTATTAGACTTTGGTATCAAAGGTATTACCTCCTTTTTTACTTTTTTTTTTTCTCTTTTCTGGTGAAAGTGGCCACTGTGTTTCTTATAAAACTTAAAGTTAGTACATGTGTTGTGTGCCAGTGTAGCAGTGGGTTTGTGATCCTGTTCAGAGAGTGCAGTTGCAGCTTTGCCTGTTTTCTGAGCAGTATTTCTCACACAGTAGCTGCAAATACTGCAGTTATGTCTGTGTTTAGTATTTAATGATTGTGTTTCCAGATCGAGCAGTTTCAGGCAAAATACTTGGCACTGGGATCATTCTAGTCAGTTCTGGTGAACTACTGGTTAGAGTTTAAGAAAACTTGGAGGGCTGGCTCGTTCTTACGTGGATAGAAGTCCTGAGTGGACTGCATAAGGCTTCTGACTCCATACTCTTTTCATAGTAGAGATGGATTAGGTAGGAAAAAAAGTGTCATTACTTCTTTTTTTTTTTCCCCCTCTCTGTAGAATTTGTTAGGGAAATAAAGGTAGTGTAACGATGTTGTGCTTTCCTTGTGGAAGGATGAGCCTAGTCGTGGCTAGTTTCAACCATGTTTGGAAGAAGGAGAGAATCTGTGGGATGTTTAAGATTCTGCTAGTTTTGTGAAATTCAGCAGCTGGGTAAAGGGATCTAGACTAGCTTTCCAGTGAGAGAAAGCAGAGGAGTAAATTGGTGCAAAATTTTTCATTTGGCAGTAAATTGTCCATTTCATTAAGCTGACTTGGATAACTCGGCTGGTGGCTCAGATTAGCCGTGGTTCTGCTGAATCTTTCTGATCAGAGTGCAGAGCATGAGCTAGAAAGATGAGTGTGGGCACATGCACTCTAGGAGATCAGATTGTGCTTTTTTTCCTGTTTATCGAGCTTGGAACACTCAGACTTTCATGAACTTTCTGTAGAAAGTCGTGAAATTGACCATTTCCTGTGATTTTTAGAACTACTCTTTTTCGGTCAGAAAATTAATTTGTGTTCATTTTCATGGACACTTCTGAAGTATAATAGATTTATTGTGCCCGTTTGTCCTGGCTCTGGCCACCACAGGATTAATTCTTGCAGGAGCCCGGAGGGGTCATGGCATGGACCCGGAGGTTATTCTGTAGCAGCTCGCTTCATTTTCTAGGTATGGGGGAAGGGGTCACGTAGTGTGGTGTGGTCAGGTATTGTCAGGGGTTCTATGTGGTGTGCACTTGCATGTGAATCATTTGCCTCTCTTGTACCTTGCATTATTAGTATGTTTGCTGTTACTGTTTGCTTCTTATCTCAGTGCTATTTCCAGTAAATTTTTCGTGTCTCAGCTGGTGATCTTAACCTTTTTTACCTTCAGTTCTCCCCTCCACCCCACCAGAGGGGGAGAGGGGTGTATGGTTCGGAGAGTTTCAGTGGGAACACTAAATTGGGCAATACCATTCCTAAACCATAGTGCCATTATACCAAATATTTATAAAATGCAACTTAGTTAGAGATTCTTCATGTAAATATGGCTAGCTTTCCAGCGCATTTGCTTTGAATAAATCTGGTCAGTTCAGTTTTCATCAAAAACAATTTCAGTGCCTTTTTAAATTAAATTTATAAGCAGTTGCAGGCTTTAGAAGGAGAAGGAGAACTTGGGGCGTAGACTTTTAAGTGAATTTCTTGTTAGCAGTCAAATGAAGGAATGCAGAAAACTTTTAAAAACTTTTTAAGAACTTGGTGCAGAATCGGCACAGGTATTTGAACAAATGTAGCTGCTGATAGTAGTGCTATGAAACCCTTAAGCCAAAACCTGTAAAACTAATCAGAGGGGGGAAATGGGAGCAAAATGGTGTTCTGTAAATAATTGGTGAAGTAGAAGTTTCTGGATAACAACTTTTTTTGTTGTTTTTTAAAACTAAGAAGAGGAGCATTAATCAAGACTCAAACTTACCTTCAGTTTCTTTCCACAGAGAACATGAAAGTTATTCCAGATTTCTTCTTTATTGTTTCAGATGTTGGATGAAAACAACCATCTCATTCAGTGTATAATGGACTATCAGAACAAGGGAAAGACTTCTGAATGCTCTCAGTAAGACCTTAATCCATATCTACTGTGGACTGGGTGAATTTCCATCTAGATCACCATTCTTGATTTGTTTAGCTTACCTTTCAGGAGAACCGTGCTGTGAAGAAGAGAAAAGTATTGCTACAGATACTATACTTAAAATTTATGTGGAGGGGGGTGGTTATTTGCTGTATAACTTCTGTCACTGAAATGTTGCAACTTGCCTGCTGCAGGTTGATGTCATGATGATAATGCTCATAAAAATTAGGACTGTATAACAAAGATCTTTTTCCTCTGTATCATAATTACATTTTTGAAAAGAGGTAGTTTTCTTTGAAAAGTTCTCAAAATCATGTAGGCAAATGGACCTTTTTGATTCCTGATGGCATGTTTGAAAACTACCTGCTTTTCACTTGCCCAGGAACAAACAGGCTTGTCTTAAGAGTTTGACTTGCCAAAATATCTGACATGAATTTACTGTTTAGTGGGGCCTTTGTAGAGTGATCTGAGAGAACTATAGAAGGAGCGAATTGTTAAGGAGTGTTATTTTCCCATTACTCTTTTCTGGCATGCAGTGATCATGGCACCCATGTAATCAGACAAATATGAACAGATAGGACATCTTAGTCCCTTGCCAAGAGAACTGGTAGTCTGGGAATAGGAGTGGGATCATAAATAATAGGTGCTTTTGGTTTAAGGGACTGATTTTGTTTGCAAGCCTCTAGTTATGTACTTGTAATCTACTCCAGCTTTCAAGGTTATTTTTGTGTCTGTGGGCTAGATACTGAGAATCAGGACTGTGGTTCTCTAGCAGAAAAATTATTCCATAGCAAACTTCCAAAGCTCGGGGTCCTGATGAAATGTGGTCACGATTCGCATAAATCTATGGTATCTTGAATATGGGGACACAATAAAAAGCTCTCTTTCTGTAGTGTTTGTGATGGAAATTATACCAGACACAAACACGCTTCCTATATGTCTTCTGGTGATTTAGTTTAAGGCAGGAAGTGAAATAGATGAGAACAGTGTCATCCAGCTTTAGATTTTTTTCATAGCAAGACAGTAGTAGAGATAGGCACAGATTTGATGGAGACCTTGGGAAAGACTGGATAAGAGATAAGTGTGAGGGAAAAGGCTTAAGATTCGTGGTAATGGTACTCTTGTAAGTCTCTTGAGTCTTGTTTAACATAAGTAGCTTTCTTTAAATTTGTGGAATTAGAGTAAATTGTCATGTTACTGTATTTGTGAATTAAGATTTGTTTTGCTTTGTTTGTTTTGACAGATACCAGCAGATGCTGCATACAAACTTGGTTTACCTAGCCACTATAGCTGACTCAAACCAGAACATGCAGTCTCTACTACCAGCAGTAAGTACAAAATAGTGTAAAAGTAGGAAATGTATTTCATTTGGGTTCCTGAAGGGGAAAAAAAATCCAAACCAAAAACCAACCAACCAAATGTTTGAGATAATGATCAAACGCTTGGCTTCTGATTTACTGTACAGTGAATACGTGATGCTGTCTCTTCATGCTGTATTTGGAGTAATCTCACTGCTTAGGTCATGCTTAAAATCTGACTTGTTTAACTGTAGACTGTAACTGTGAATTAGATATGCAATGCACAATTATCTGGTCTGCCTCAAAGACAGAATTGTTTTTTCCTTTTTTTTTTTCCCTCAGCTGAGAACTGTAGTGGTATGGTTCTTAGTCAACTCCTACAGCAATACTCTTTTTCCTCTTAGATTAGGGAAAGGTGGGGCAATGAGATTTTTTTATTATCTTTTTATTTTTCACTGGAATATCATCCATTCTCTTGCCTCAATGGAATGAGGCTTGGTAAATTTTTTTCTGCTTTTCTACCTTCTAGGTGAGTCTCAAATTCTTTGCCTTTCTCCTGTATTGGAAAACAACCTTTTTTTTAGGGTGGATTATGATAATATGAAAGAAATAAGGGCTCACAGGCTTAACTTGAAACACTGCATCACTTTACATATCTTGGATATTACTTGCTATCTTTTTTTAGTCTGAATTTTTTCTGAGTTTGTATTCCTGAACTCTGCATTTTATAAGATGCCTCAAATTTTTCCCCTTTTCCATTGTTTATGTTGTGTATTGTTGCAGTAAGAAAAGAAACAGCAGCATTAAAATAGCTTGCTAGCTGTTTGCTTTTTGTGCTAATCAGAAAGCTTGGGGAGTTCAGTGTGAGTAACACAAGGAAGTTCTTTGTTTTTTGGTAATAAGACTTTTCTTGAATTAATATAGTCTTGATTCATTTCTGTAATATGAAGCTAAAAAGAATGTCTATAAAACAGCCATTCCTAGATACTAGTTTTCACCAACTGAAATTGAATTACTTTTTCTTAGGTCTCTGGAGAAGTGTTCTCCAATCATTGCTACTAGCGAAGCATCCTTTCAAGTTGGTACCTAGAGGACTATAGAAACAGTGCTTCATTATGTCCAACCTGTTGTGCCTGTAGAGGTTTCTCTTTATAAATCCATGCTTGTAGCTGAGGGGGAGGGAGAGAAACCTTTAAGAGGGCTGTGTGTGTTCCTCAACTAATATATTTTTGGAGGCTTAATTCATATCCTGGTTCTGATGACAACTGGAAATGAATTTGACCTTATCCTAGTCCCTGGTGGACAGCCCTGTTGTTAAAGTTGAATGTGGTGACATTCTCTTCTTAAAAGAAAATGAAGATAGGGCTGGGAAAGGCTTTTGCAGATTTGGACTGAAGTGTTTCTGATCTTCAGTGTCAGGAATATTCCATGGTACTGAGAAAAATAGCATAGTGCATGTTTGAGGGGGTAGAGAGAGTCTCTTTTGCACAGCTGAGAAAGGGAATAAAGGTAGCTTCTTGGGTTCTCTTTCGAAAATACTAAATAAAATTTAGATCTTCAGTCTTACCTGAATGTAGATGCTCTGACCTACTAAGTAAAATCTTTGAAGATTGTCCTGGAATGTAGCATAATCAGACAAGATGATTTTTGTTGGGGCTTATAGGAAAATATTCTTTAAATTCTTTCTGTCTTACTAGTAAATTTTAGCTAACAGAATTTGGGAACATGCGAGCTGTCACGTTATCTTTCTTTTTTCAATGCAAGATAAACTACTTCAGAGTCTTTTCCTCCACTGGCTTTCCATGTAGGAGGTGATGAGGCTCACATTGACTTGGAAGTAGTGTGATTCTCTTTACCATGCTTGTGTATCAGCAGTTGATCAGTCTTACTAAATTCGAAGTGTGGATGGTAGCAGTTAAATATGGAGCAAGACTGTGTGTGTGTGTGTGTGTGTGTGTAGACATCTACTATTATTAATACTAAAATACATCAATTATATGATACTACTATTGCAGTTTTTTTCCACAGAACTTAGGAGACCTTGAATTTGTATAATATCTGAAGTTGGGTTGTGTCTCGTCTATTCATTTCTGGAAGACTGTTCCCGCCTAGTAAACTATATTTTCTTTTTTGTTTAAATTTAATCTTGTTATTGTTTTAATCAGGTAAATAAACTCTCAAGAAATTTCACAACTTTTAAAGCGTTTTATGAGAAGTAATACTTATGTATTAAAGTGAGGTTGGAAAGAGAATGCTTCTGTTCAAATATCATTCACACTGAAAAAAAGACATAAATGACCAGGTTCGTTGAAATTTTTAATAGGAGCAAAAATTACACTAATCTTATGAGAACTTCATTGTGTCCTCTAGCAATATTCCTTAGACTTAATGCTTTATATTGTTAGGAAAAATGGTTGTAGTCAGCTGTTGTGCCTTTTCCATTGTCTTTCAGAATTCACTGTTCTAATGAAACGACTGACGTCGTTTCTGAAACTCTGGTATTGTCTTAGAGAACAAAAAGTGTAGTGACCCAACGGTGCTGTGCAGAGAAATGTTTCTATAACAAGAACCTGGAAGTGTGGAAAAAGTGAAACAGGTGAAGCAAGCACTGCAGGGCCTGAGTGAAGGGAGCTAGGAAAACTTTGAAAATCCAGTGTCATAACAAAGCTCCTGTGATCTTTGTATGCCTGCTAGAGTATTAAATTATTACTTCTGGGGTAAGACACCTTCTTTCACATTAAAAGACAACGTGTGAGCTTCTTGAGTCAACCAGTCTTTTCTCAGCTGTGTGAACAGCAGCATTATTAAGGGCACAGCTGTTATGGAGTGTCTTCCCAGATGGATGAGAGCAGTGACTAAGTTCACATGTGAAGTTGATGTAACTTTTTGCTGTCTCTTTTTGAGTTGTGGCAGGTATTCTCTTTCTTGGATCACAGTCAAGAGTCTCTTTACCATCACCTTATGAGATGGGCTAGCTTCCCAAAAAGGTCTTGCACCATGAGGAACAAAACACTTGTGTTCTTGTGATTTTTCACTGGTGCTGCTTTTGAGGGAGGCTACAGCAAGGTATTGATGTCCTTGAAACCTAGAGAGCAAAGATGCAATTAAAGTGGTAGCGAGGTATTGTGTGTGTGTGTTTCTAAACACATGAAATTTCAAACTGCAGAACAAGCATCTTCTCCTCCTTGACTTGTATTTTTTTTGTGTTCTGGAGTGTTTTAGTGCCCTTAAAAAGTCATTGCAGACTACTGAATAAAAAACACCCAGCTTTTCTACTTGGACATTTTCCCTCTCTTATATGTCTTCATTTTGCCGAATATTTTTAAGGAAACAACCCATGACCATCACTTTATTTAGTATGTAGTGGGAAACTTTCCATTTTATAAGGGGCAGTTATTGAGGTCTGCAGGAATCATTTGGGAACATTTGCATGCGGGGGTTTTTTTTCTTTTTTTTTTTTTTTTTTTTTTTTTTTTTAGTACAGGAAGTGATTTTTTTCAGTTTTTCTTACTTGCATTCCGTTGGCATGCAGAGGACAAGATTTCAGTGTGTATTTCAAGAAGGTGTTGAAAATGAGTGCTTCTGATTATTACTCACTTGTGTAACATAGAGCTTTCTTTTATGTTGAAAGTGCCAGTTTCTTCCAGTACTAAGTTACAGTCTGAATGTGTAATGACTTCCAAGAAAACTTACTGTGTCCAAGTTGTAGAAGAATCTGGATATTGCATTAAATAGTTTTTCTAAATTTCATAATATTGGAAAGGTTATTAAGAAACTTGCTAATTACAAAAAAAAAAAAAGATATTTTCTTCTTGAGCTATTTCTTTCAAAAATAAAGCTTTTTGTAGTACTTGCGAAATCCCTTATTGTGTGCTGTTCCCAAACTTGTCACACGGATTAGGGAGGAGTCCATGCCACTTTAGTTAAAAAATACTTCTCTATAAAATAATGATTGCTCTTTATAAACACCTAATATCAACAAGCACTGAAATCCTGGTTATTTCCAAAGCAGCTGCCTCAAGAGATAGGAAAAAACTCAAACCACAGCAAACCAAACTAACACAAAAAAATCCCCCAAACCAAAACCAAATACACACACCGCTCATGCACAAGATAATAAAATACTTCCAAAAATTAACTTGAAGACAAGCTTTCATGAAGTGCTAGTAATGATGTTTAATGGCTCTAAGTTGTGGAGCTCTGCAGGCTAAATAGGAATCTTGAGTATAAGCATGGTTTCACTCAAACAATGAAAACTCTCATATAATTTTAAACACTTTATTTTTCAGAGAGGTAATGTTCAATGTATGGTTTTAATGTGCTTGTGCTGTGTTTGTAGAAAAAAACTGGAGTCTTAAGAACTGAGCTGTGCCTTCTGTTTTTTTAGTAGCCTTAATTTTGAACATAAAAGTTGTCTAAAGTTCATGTTAATTAGATTACCTTGATGTGTTTTTTCTTGAAAAAAAGCAAGATGGCAGTCTGAGAATAAAAATATGGCTCAGTTTTAACACTTTAAAATAAAATTTTGAAATAAAATTTTTATTACTGATGATGAGAGGAATTCTAAATTAATGAGATTCTTGTCCAGTTCTATGCCACATGCCTGGGAAAGTTTGACATTGATGGTAGTGTTGTGGTTTAACCCCAGCTGTCAACTAAGTACCATGCAGCTGCTTGGTCACCCCACACACCTTCCTTCCCTTTGCAGTGGGCTGGGCAGGAGAATCAGAAAAAAAGGTAAAACCTATGGGTTGAGATAAGAACACCTTAATAATTGAAATAAAATACTATAATAAGATTATAATTGTAATTAAAAGTGAGACAGTAAAACCACTGACCAGTGCCCAGCCTGAGTCTGATGCTCTGTGGTGTGGATTATCCCTTTGGCCAGTTTGGGTCCGCTGTCCTGGCCGTGCTCCCTCCTGGATTCTTGCACACCTTGCTGGCAGAGCCTGGGTAACCGAAAAATCTTTGACTTAGAGTAAGCACTGCTTAGCAGCAACTAAAACATCAGTGTGTTATCAACATTATTCTACTGAATCCAAAACCCAGTACTGTACCAGTTACTAGGAAGCAAATCAACTCTATCTCAGCAGAAATCAGGACAGGTACCATAGCAGAAAATCTGTTTGTGGTATGTGCAGTATGGTGCATAATTCTGCATTAGCCTTTCAGAACATAAGTCCATGCCCAGTTCAAGTTCAACTATTTGTAAACCGAATTAATAGAGAACAGAGCAAAAGGAAGGTTGACTGTTTCCTGTCAAGAGGCAAGGGAGCTATTAGTCATTAATTGGAGCTTGGATTTTGGAGAATAATTGCTCTGATTAAATGTTAAATAGTTTTCAAAAAATCATAATAATTTCTCAAGATGTTATAAAAGAGAAAAATGCAGCTGTGTTGGCACAACTGAAAGGGTGCTGTTGGAAATGAAGAGTCACTGGAGGGAGCTTCTTAATCCAGCAACTACACTAAGAAAAAGATAAACCAAATACGGGAATTTAAGTTGTTAGGGTGTTAGGAGTGAATTCAGAGACCACTAGCTGCCACTTTAAACCAGAGGATTGTTCTAAGTTCTGTAAGCTACTTTGCATGTATTGTTAATCAGGTGTGTCCACACGGGGAGCTAGTGCACTGTACACAAAAAACTACTTCTATTGCCTGTGAACTTCTGCGGCTGATTTAGAAATCAGTAAAAATCGCTGGCAGTTTGAATGAGGAGTATGCTCTAAAGTGTAATTCTTTCATACTCAAAGATGTGATTTGCCTCTCTGTAGTGCAGTATCTGCACAATAAATACCTATTTCAACTGTAGGCAGTTTCCTGAGAGCTGTACCAGGCAGTCTGGTAACGTAGGTGCAGAGTCTGTACGGTTTTGCTCTTTCCCAAATGCCATGCTCTGAGGGTCCTGTGGGATTCTTTCTGCTTTAGTTGAGTTTGCATGAAGCCTTTTAGCTAGAACAGAGATGGATTTTTTTCTCTTAGGTTGCTAAATTCAAGCAAAACCTGTGAATATCAGACCAAACATTAAACCATCTTAAAAGCAAAAGTGGCAAGGGCTGTGGAACACAAAGCTTCTGAGAACAGATAGGAACTGCATTTTATGGGGGAGTTATAGAGCACCTCTGAAGCTGTCTAGTTTCTATAACTCAGTGATCCCTGAGTTAACATCCACAGTTAACTTACTCATGGTCGCTTATAATGAACCCATATGAATTGATACAGTTTTTAAAATCTCTGGTTCAAATAATTTTTAGTTCTTTCAAGAACTATTGGGGGATTATTTTTTTAAGTATCATTGTAGCTATTGCTATGATGCCATCAGATATTTTAGGGTTAAATTTTGTTTGTTAAAATGTTGAAGAATATTGGGACAATGGAATATTTTTACGCAGTGACATATGAAATTTGAAACAATTAAAGATTCCAATTTCCTCTTTAAACAGAATGTTTAAGTATTACATTATGCAGTATTTTAACATTTGTTCAAATACTAAGTCAGAATTTCTCTGATTTTTGAAGCAACTGATGTAAATCAAGATATATAAACTGGTTGTCATTCTAAATTTAGAATTCCTTACTCTGAGCATCACAACTGGTAATCCAACAGTGAGAACACAAATTACATTTATAATTAACTTCACTATTTAGACAGGATTGTAAATGCTTTTCCTGTAGAAATCCTCCCTGCCCCCAAATATTACACTAGCTGATAATTGATACAGGCTCTCTATTTTTTCATTTAAGACACTCAGCGCTAGAATACCCTGTACCTTGTAGAAGAAGAGTCATAACCCAATTAAATCTCTGCTCTTTCAAATCTCAAGACCATATTCCTTTACGATCTTATTTCCCAGTCTGACGCCTCACTAAGTACGCCACAGGTGCCATCACCACCTATCAACAGAGTACTGCTCTCTGAGACTGGGACAGGTCCTGTGATATTAGCGATGTGATATGAACAGGACAGAGTACCCCCTGGGATGGGGTGTTTTGCTTTGCAGAAAATGGTATTTGAGAATTGAAAACAAAGATGATTGATTAAATCCTGAGTTAGGGCTTCTCTTGGAAAGAAAACAAGGCTATTTATGTTTGCATTCTCTGTAGCTTTTAATTGTTATTCCGAGAGAATTTCAAGAAAATTGTGGTTTTGATAGTGTAGTTTAAATATCTATTGCTAGTTGTATTGATTAGCAATATTGTGTTTTAATGTGCTCATCAGTATTTCCTGTTTTTTGCTTTTTTTTGGTGATTGAATTGGTATTCCACTTCAGTTTTTGTAACAATAGATGTTGCATAAACGAATCTTTGAACCTACTGTTGATGGTATGGAAAATCTTACCATCTTCAAGTATACATTTCCACCCTGGCAGATTTTATCGTTGCATCTTGCATTTGATCTAATTTATTATGTAAAAGGAAACCCTCTCAAAAAATGCAGTGTAGCTATTGTCTTTAATGCATGCTTTCAAATAACTTTTGGATTTAGTAGGATTTTGTTTGCTGAAAGTTGTCAGTTAAAATCTAATTTTTTTTTCTTGTCTCTTTTTTTTGTTCCAACTACTGGGTCAGTTTCAGTCTTTTTCCAGTTCAGATTTCCAGAGTTGCACTAAATAGCTTATAATAATTTTTTTTCATGCTCTGATAAGTTTTAAATGCTCATAGCAGCTGTAAGTGTAATCTGTGTGTTTGGGGAAATGAGCCAAAAATTAGTGTTTAGCAAGTGAAGCTATGTCTAACATCTTCTAAGTCTTTAATTTACTTTTTACCGATAGTAAAATATTTAACATTTTCTAGTTCGTAATTGGAATAAAATCAGCAGTGATTTTAATTTTCATTCCTTTTTGTCATGCATCCAGCAAAAGAAGGGAAGTAGCCTTTCCTTTGTTTCTGTTAACGTAACTATGTTTGGGATGTCATTTCACCCTTCATATCTAGACTTAATGTCTAGGGTTCATTTTGGGCGGCTTTCCTTTCACAAAGGGTAGGTTGTTCCTTTTTCAATACTGTGTGATCATTTCGTATTTTAAAAAGTCTTTGCCACATGTAGTGCATGTTCCTGGGAATAGTCAATTGCCTTAATTGCTGTAAAGAACAAAAAAGGCTCAATAACCTAGTTCATGCAGCTGGGTGGGTTTTTTGTTGTTGTTGCAGGGATTTTAAATTAAAGTTAATTCAAAGAAGTTTATTATCTGTAAAAATCTGGATCAACTCCAATAGAAATCGGGAAGTTGCCATTTAAAAACAATTTTTCCTTGTTTTTTTCTGTCTGCATCCACTAGAAAAATACTCTGGAGGAATTTCACTGGGGAATAATTATATCTGCAGGAGACATTTCATTTTAATTACTATCAGGTAGTGATTGGTTTATGATCTGACAAAAAGGCTTGTAATGCTCTTTTAAAATATCCTATATAATATCCTATATAACTGTTTCAGTTGCATATATGTATGTGTAATTATCTCTTAATCTTATTTAAACTTTGTTCTAGTACTATGTTGATTAATACCTCAGGTTTATATGATTTATGTGGTTTCCTGTATGTTTAATGTTATTCCTCAATTTACTGACTATTCACCTGAGGTTTTCTTGTTAAACCATAAATTGGATTATCTACTTTTTGTATGTATCATACATTAAATTAGATTTCTGTCATATCCTGTAATGTTAAATTCCTTTATATGTAAAAAAAAAAAGTCCTTTTTGCTGTTTGAGGTGTAAACATTCAAAGTTTTTAATCACTGGTTGCCTGTCTATAGAATCCTTCTATTTTTACAGTATCTTTTTGAGATTAGTTTGCCCAAATTGAATGTGTATTATGGTCTCAAATACATTGGCATTTTTTTCTTTAATATTCTACCTCACTTTGGGTATTACTGAAGATAATCAGAAAGTGACCACAGGTATTATGAATAGATTTTATGGGGTTTTGAGTTTTCTGTTCGTTTTGTTGGGTTTTTTGTTTTGTTTTGTTTTTCCCCACCAAACTGTCTGGATTGTGGTCAATTCTTTTTTGTTTGTTAGTTTTTTTCTGGATTAATGGCAAGAGGAGCTTCCTCTTCCTAAAGAAAGTGGTTCACAGTTCAGTGTAATTGCCATATATTTATACACACTTGAGTTTCACGTGGCACCTTCTGCTTATTCGTTCTTCCACATTTTCAGTAATGTTTCAGTAGCTTCACATGTTGACATTTGCTAAGAAATATTTTCAGGAGACCTCTGTATGTTCCTTTACTCCTTGAACTTCATGAACTTTCCTTTGGGCAGTTTCTGATCAGTGCCACTGGACAATGTATTGCTCCAAAAGACTTTGTTAAAAAACTTGTGTTAAGAAGTTTTTGTTAATTATGCAGCCAGGTGGTTTAATTTATATTTTTAAAAATTTCTAATAAATTAGAAAGGTTTGACTTTACTATATTGACACATTACTAACTCAGCTTTATCATCCTTGGAATTTTATGATATTTAATTATTTTCATCATTTTACCTGTAGCTCAGAGAACAAAGTTCACAGGTCCATAATTCCTACACTTTTTTTATAAATAGAGGTACAGTGTTCATCTACCTTCTAGTCATCTGATAAGGTAGTTTATTTTAATGGAACATTGAATTTTTTTAGCAGCTTGGATCTTTTTCTTGCATTATTTTCAAGAATGTGATACAGATTCAAACTTTGGGCTGTTTCCATATCCAGAAGCTCCTCTTGATGTATTATTTTCTGCTAGTACCTTTTTGAGTGTTTTTAGTTGATCTCTCAATTATCTTAATTTCCTGTGGTTTGTGAAGTCTCTTGGAGGTTTTTGTATCTGAAGTCCTTAACACTTTTTTTCTCCCTATCCTTGCATGTCTCCCCTCTCTCATGCTGTCTTTTTGGTAACTGCAGTGTTTTTCTTGAAGGATAGTTGTTTAGAAAACTTCAGACTAAATAGAGTTGGAATATATATATAGTTCTGTCTAAATAATCCTTGGAGCTTTTTCGTCCATCTTTCCACAGATAAGGGCATGCCCATGTTTGTGCAATACCATATGCAGGATAGCTAAAACCTAGATATGACTTAATCTTCTTTAGTACTTCACTGGACTTACTAATGTTTTATACTTGGAATTGAAGAAGTTCATTTTAATTCTAAAAACATTTCAGCTTGAATGATTTTCGACTTTGCTCTCGGTTTGCTGACATGGACTGCTCTGAGGCTGACATGGGACGGGCTCTGAGCTCTGACTGCTCGTGTGGAGGTACCAAGTGTGTTGGTTTTGCTAGGATTCCCAGACATACTTAAAAAAAAAAATGAAAATAGTCTGTTTGGGGTTTTTTTGTTTGTTTCTTTGTATATCAGTTTTAGATAATTTCTGTTAGATGCAAAATTAGGATGATAGTGAGTTTTGAAGGTGAAGGGACAGATGACTTAACTGAGGTGGAACAGCCTTGCCTTGGTTGCTCACTAGTGGAAGAAGAACAAGCAAAATGGAGCAGCATTTTAGCCACAGTGTCCAGAGGGTAGAGCTTCCTTTTGCTCTTACCTTCTCCACCTTCTGCCACTTCTGCTATAGGCTGAGGAAGGAACTTTGCTTAAAAAATGTCATTCTCTTCATCATGGAGGAATGAAAGGAATTTAGTAAGAGAAGCTGCCTACTTGCTTACATTTTTCTTCATCTCCTTCCTTCTTCCTGCTGAAAAAAAAAGCCTTCACTAATTTCCTGAGGAATTTTTTAAAGTACTGCAGGGAAAATAATACCTGCTTGAGGTATTTGAAGGAATGCTGAGACAATAAATTAGTACTGTTCACTCCCCTCCCCTGGCAAGTGAATATGTGTATGTGTCTGTTACCCTGCTGTTACTATCTCCAACATACACTCACTGGGAAAGCCTGATTCTTTACTACTGTATTGTGTTTTGTCTTTATGAACCTGATGAGTAGTGTAGGCATAAGCGGGGACTGGGTTAGGCAGGAACTTAGGGTTCACCCGTTTGGTTGTGTCTGTGGGGAGAAATGTTGAAAAATGCACACATGGTTGTCTCATGGGGAGAGTTTTTCATGAATAGTTATAACCTGTAGGCGGAGTCCTCAAAAGAGCCAGGCATTTGCTCTCACTGAGATGATTTTTATTCCCCTGAAAGTGCTTGACTAAGGTATGTGAGGAGGATCGTAGAGTCTCACAGGTGTTTTTAGTAGGAAAACAAAGCTGGCTACTAGCAGTTTCTGTGTCTCCTTACATTGCCATGAGGAGAACCTACTAGTAAATTCCCCCTTGTATTTATTGTTTTTCTTGCTCTCCCTCTTTGAACTCTCAAGGTTATTCAGTTATTTTCCTCACAATTTCATTAGGAAATTTGCCAAAAACATCCTTTCTAGGCAGCTGTCTCTGGACCTTTGGAGGCCAGCACTAATGTGCTTCCAGTCTGTAGGGGGTGTTTGGCACGGAATTATGAACTAGGCCTTCAGCGCTTTGGGGGAGAGTGGGGAAGAGATCGCTAGCGTTTTACCACACCCAGGTGCAAATTTTTTGCTGGTCTATGAGCATTCAGAGGCTTTCATCTCATGTTGTACCTGTTTTGTCCCAGTGCAAAGTCTGTTAACAGCAACAAATTGTTGATGTGAGAGAATTACAGTGAAGACTTATTTCTCTGTTGATTGAAAGCTTTTGTGTGTGTGTGAAGGAGCGACTCCAGCAATCTTCAACTGTTCAGATGTAATTTTTTAAGGAGGCATTGATTTGTGTTTTGTTTTTATTTTAAAGTGGTGCTCAAAGGTGCTGTGGTGTTGTCTGCATGTAATACTTCATGTAAAATTGATTAAAATGTTAAACGTTTTAGCAGAGTTAATATTGAGAGGAGTTAAACATATCAGAAAGAGAAAGAAATGCGTTTCAGCGCTTTCTTTCATACGCCGCTGAACAATATAGGCAAGTGCTGTACCATATGTACATATAATATATTTGTCAGACTAACTGCTTCTCGTGTTTGACTAAACTGTCTCCTTTCAGCCACCCACACAGAATATGCCTATGGGTCCGGGCGGGATGAGTCAGAGCGGCCCTCCCCCACCCCCGCGCTCGCACAACATGTCTTCAGATGGTATGGTAGGTGGGGGCCCTCCTGCACCACACATGCAGAACCAGATGAACGGCCAGATGCCTGGTAAGTTTTTCTCCTCTAAGACATTAACACCAGCGTTGCCTGGCAACTGAAACGACATGGGGGCTCAAGGGATACTAGATTGTTGATGACAAAACTGCTTTGAATGCCCCCGAGTACAAGCTCTCTTAGAGTTTGTTAGCTACAGAGCTACGTGACCTGTATTCAGTGTTTATCAGGCTGCCCTTGGGCTTTGATGTAGCTGACACACAGCATTCCTCTGATGAACAGAACTGGCTAAATTTAGTCTGTTTGAAATCATGCAGTACAGCTGGCTTTAGAGGGCTTACTGGGGAAAGGTATTGGCCTGTGGCTGAGTGAACACAAATCCTTCCATAAAAAGATAATGTGAAATCATTGTAGCTAAATAATTAGATAATAATAAAATAGATACATCTAAAAGAGGATGTTTCTGATTTGGGTAAATGTTTAACAAAAAGAAAAAGATTGCTTTTATACAGCTTCCACTAATCCCTTGTGTTCTCTATTATGGAAGATGTGTTGAATCGTAAGGGATTTGTAAAGAAATGGCCTCCAGATTATTGTTCTAGGTGTAAATTTTAAGTCAGTTTCTATGCCATCCTGTTTTGCAATAAAAAGAAAAGTACCTGGGAAGATAGAAACAAAGCAGAGAAAGGAGATGATAAAATTCCACGTTGAACCTACCGATACTGGCTTTGGGGTATCTATTCCCTTCAGCAGTCAGATCAGAGTGGAGTAGGCAATGGAAGAGCATGCTTCTTTATATAGAGGCTATTTTCCTGAATTTCCTCTTGTAAAATCATACTGCCTATTTCACATGAAATGGCTTTCAGCTTAAAATTGCATTCCCAGAACTGCTTTTGTTCAGGATCCCTTTTTTTTTTTTTTTTTTGGTAGTGTAGTGGTTTGATACTAACCAGGCAGAAACACCAATTGTAGTGTAGTGTAGTGGTTTTGGAGTTCGCCAATCCAATTTAAGTGCAATAATTTAAATTTGGGCCTATTATTTAGGATATTTACTCTGTGAGATAAGAGTTAGGGGAAGCAAAGCAGGCTCAAACTTTAGAGAATATAAAGAAAGGTTTATTAAGAGAACTAAAAGAAGAAAAAAAAGAAATAAAAAGAACCAAATAATAAAAATTAGATTAAACCTTTAGGAAACCTCTCCTCTCCCCCTCCAAATTTCTCTTTCTGATACTTCCCCACTGCCAATGCAAAGACACAACATCTGATGTTTCTCAGTCAGTTTGCCACCTCTAGAATAACCTTTCTTCATTTCACTTAGAGAGCGGAGTCTCTCTTAGCCATACTATGGAGATTCTCCACAAGAAAACAGTTCTCTCGTGGCTTCAGCATCACAGTGAATCAGCCGCCGGGGTTACAGCATCTGACCCCTGTGAAAGTCCTTCCCACACCTTGCAGCCTTCCCACAGCTGCTTTCGTGGGCCACGTCAGTTTATGGGGTATAGTTTTAAGGATGAGCTGTTCTAATATA